>VZRU01010632.1:971382-1062349 GCA_013398155.1 Pedionomus torquatus
AAAAACCCAGCTTTTTAACAGGAATAGGATTTTGAAATCTGTTTGGTGAGAGGGAGTCTGGATGCTGGACTGGGACATAGGAAGCCTGGGTTCAGTCCCTTGAGCTGTTGCAGAACTTTGGTGACCTGCTCCATGTTTACCCACTGCTTACCAGATCTCCTCTGTAAGGTGATTCCTAGACATCATTGTCTGCCAAAGCTATTGTAAGTGGTTTGGAATAAGTCGTGGTATTCTTCAGCTATGAGAAAAGTTATGTCTCAATACTGTCCCCTCCAGCTTTGTATAAAATGTTCCCCCTACCCAAAAAAAAGACAGCTCAGACTGAGGAGGGAACATGTTTTTTCAGATGAGCTCAGAGCTTGATAGAACTCAGGGTACTGAGCTTGCCCCACAGGGAAATTTTTCTGTACACATGGGTTGTGCAAAAAATGATGGCTGCTCATTTGACCTTCTTTCTTTTGTGCACATCAGTACTGCTTTCCTCAGCTTCAAAGGTGAATGCTGAAAGTCTAAAACGGTACTTGTAAAATGTCCTGTTGCTATATAAGGGAACATAAGAAGGCTTGTGAGACCCACAAGCCAAAAAATGGTTGAAGGATTTTGATGTATTGAACTTCTAAACCACAAGTTTCAAGGAAGCAGTTAATACACATCTATAGTAGTTACATTATGTACGCAATGCAATGCTCACTGATCTCAGAGTCTCATGCCACACAAACAAAAAACTATTTTTGCACTAATACTGTAAATGAGAAGTAGTTTTCTCCCCATTTTAAAGTATGGAAGTTAAGATGCATATGGGTATGGAGGTTATGTAGAAGGTTTGAAATAGATACATTTTTCTGTGTCTTACTCAGAAGCTTAAGCCAAATAGCCAGGAAAGGGAAAACAAAAAACATAGTGTGATAGCTTGGGCACTGTTAATAGAAACCAAATATTTGAGAATTTCAAATTTTTTTTTTTTTTTTAAACTGTGGTGAATGTGGTTATAATGCATGTGCATTTTTAAATTGCATTTGTAGATGTTATGTATATATTGAGAACTCTAAAAGAGGGTCAAGAAAATTGATGGAGTTCAGGTTGACTTTTTGACTATACTTATATTTGGTGTTAAGTTGCCTGTGTTTAGTTATTTGTAACTTCTCAGGTCTTATTCAACATTTTACTCTGGTTTTGGGGCTTAACTGTTAAAAAAAAATTATTATTGCTGTCACAGAAATAGATATAATATAGCAACCTATCAAAATATAAGTTGTGCAAAAGTAGCACAAACTGTCAGACCTCGGAACAGGTCTGGCACAAAACGGGAGGTGGGTGTAGCTGTATGTAGAGAACTGCTTGGGATTCATCATCTTCAACAATTCAAATCATTACTCCTCATTGTGGATAATCAACTGGGGAAAAAATTAAATATGCGGTTTTATTTAACAGAAATATTTTGAAGATGTATGGAATTCTTTGTGAATAATTCAAGCTCTTTAAGATCAGAAGCATTGAAACAATAAAAAAAGAAACAAAAAGGTGGGGAATTCTGCTGGGACATGCCAGTTTAGAAACAAAGCCACACTCTTTCTACATGTAAATGCAACTGAAACAGGATGTCTGTAACACCAGGGGAAAAAAAAACTTTGCTGAAAAGTCTGTAGCAATACAGATGATGTCTTCTTTAGAAAGTAAATTATTCATTTTGTCCTTGATCAATTCCAGTTAACATGTATTTGTGGCTCACAACTGTTTCTCTAAAACATGAAAGTGACTCAGGGGAAAGAAAGAGCCAGGCTTGGGGAAAAGAGCATCAAGGAAACCCTGCCAAAATGTAGCCTTCTCCATCTTATGCCTCTACCAGGCATCTCTGATTAAATAACCCTTTCAATGACTTTGGCACTAATAAGTTATTTAAATTTTCCTTGCTTCTCTCAATACCTTGTTCTACTTATTTTTCTGCCAGATTAGACACAAAATTGAGATGAGAAAGGAAAAGAAATAGTGGAACATGCTTTCGATTTGGGTCAGCTGAACATCAGTGGAAGAGTGACAGCTCTGTCACCTCATGAAAACTTTTGTGCCCTCCCTTCTGTGAGCCTACACCAGCAAAGTAATGTAGGTATCAATCAATTTTTATTTTTTTTTTTTCTATATCTGCGGGTAGAGCCCCTAGTTCTGCAGTCTAGCCTGAAGTCAATGGGAATCTGCTGGCATTTAAAAATAGATTGTACTTGTTTGAAGAATTGTGACTTTGTAGCAAAGGCAAATCATCCTCTGCCTGCTTACTGCAGGGTACACTGGGCAGCTTGTCACTGCTGGGAAGCCCCCACCAATGGACAGTCTTACAGGGGTATCCCACTTGTCATGTTCTAGCAATACTTTCAATTCTCCCCATTACAGGGAATGCATGAAGGGAAGTGTTGTTCAGAATTGGTGTTTCTGTCTGTTTTTCATGGTGACTTCTGGGTCATCTGAAGATCCCTTTAATTTAACATTCTAAGCTTCTCTGAAAAGCAGATGCAAGCTGTTTATGTTCTGCATCCAGCACCTGAAATTCTCCTGCAAATGTTCCCATACATGAGCAGAGTATCTTCTCTTGTTCTTAGGAATGAACACATTTGAAAATGCACGATAGGACACCTTTGGCTGCACAGGTGACTTGTAGACATGGAGTAGAAGCGTGATATGCCCAGCTACACCCTAATGCCAGGACAGTTTCAATACCTAGGTTATAAGTAACACTTGATCGAGAAGTCAAGCAGAACAGAAACATGTCAGTCTCTTAAAATACTGTTTCGCTGCCTGATTGTTACTTTTTTTTTCAAACACATGTAAATAAGACTACAGTTTGGTGGTGAATTTTGTGCAAATCAAGCAGTCTGAACAGTAAACCATTTTTGGAACCACCACAGCATGCCCTGTACCACTTCTACTCCATTTTACATGCATGCAGGGGAAGTCAAGCAGAGAATTAGCAGACAGCTTTCGTGGTGCCAAAGACAACAACCTGCTTCAATACATTATCAAATAATAGACTATGAATTATGTACGCACTGAAATGCCAAGCAGCAAACAGCATTTCCACTGCTAAATAGAATCACCAAATTCATTAGAAACTGCTAACCCTGATGATGTATTTATTTTGAGGAGCCTGAACATTAACTCTTTGCCATCATCCTTCCTTTTCTTTCTGCATCTCTATCAAATGTGCTCATTTTTTTTGATCATGTTCCCTCATTGTGCTACTGTCCATCAAGCCCTGCATCCATATTGCAGATACTGTGTTTTAATCCATGTTTACACCAACTCCATAAGCTGTCCAAGGCAGCTCTGTGTGGAGGGGCACCACACAGGTGTGGAAAAGTTGACTGTGCACAGCTTGGGTGTAAAATGCCCCAAAATGGAGCCGGCAACATAGAGCTTTGATCCTTTTTTGTGCTGCTTAGCTTCAAACTTTAAGTAAACAGATGACAGAGAGGTGACAAAGCCAGAAGCTGTGCATGCATCAGTGTATCACTTCCTGACACAGAGAACCTGCAGCCTTTTGGAGAAGAGAACTCCAGCTGGCCAGGGCTTTCAGTTTCTGTGGCAGTGAGAAGTTCTCAAAGGAGATGGAAAGAAACAAACAAACAAACAAAAAAAGTTAAAGATGTAAGAGGCAAATTTTATTAGAAATTAAAGTACGATTTATTTATTTTTTTTAAATATAGAAGCATCAATGTAAATAGGATAGCCAGAAAAGACATTTTAAAAGTTTTATACACAACTCTCCCATGCCCTATGCCCTTACAAATAGGTCTGTGTTTCTGGACTTGGTTTCTGCTACTTTATAAATGGCAGCAAGGTATGCCCAGAGTTCTGTTTACTGGGGGTCTTTCTGTCCCTGCTGGAGCTGGATAGATTGCTTTCCATCTCCTTCTATGCAAGGGCACATAGCAACAGGACAAGAGGTAATGGTTTCCAATTAGAGCAGCATGGGTTTAGATTAGACATTAGGAAGAAGTTTATTACAATGATGATTGTGAGACACTGGAACAGGTTGCCCAGAGAAGTGGTGGAGGCCCCATCCCTGGAGACATTCAGGGTCAGGCTTGATGAGGTTCTGAGCAATGTGATCTGGTTAAAGATGCCCCTGCTTACTGCAGGAGGGTTGGACTAGATTACCTTTAAAGGTTCCTTCCAACCCAGAACGTTCTATGAGTCCATGACTCCTGAAGCCCCTGTGAGTGCTGCAGGTGTCCAGCCCTGGGCTGTTTTTCTTCTCTGGGGCTGCTGCCATACCTGGCATGGTCAATCTTCTCTTCTGGAGCATGCCCAGATCTTCCTGACAGAAAACATTTTCTCTCTTCCCTTCAGAGGTCTCTTCAAGTCCTGTCTCCTTAAGCTGTAAAACATAATTGAAAACAAGACAGATGCTCACCAACAAATGTACTGTGTGGTTTGCACCAGCATTTTGCTGATATCTCCTACTAGCAATGATGTTTCTTGCAGAATCTGGCATACTTTAATGTAAGTGATCCAGCTTGTGGCAGTGGGCATTACAATCCTAGCAAAACTAAGTGTAATACTACGCAAAAGAATCTAGTGCAGTACCCTTAGTAGGATGTACAGCCACACTCAACTGGAACTTCTTATTCCCAAAGTTGTGTTTTCAGAACTTTGGTTTTAGTGAGCAAAACCACCTTATTAGTAAGAGCTTGATGCATTCAAGTTGAAAGACACCTCCAGAAGCTGAAACACTCTTAGAAAATGCAGGGCTTCATATGCAAACTTGTTTTCTACAGAGTTTCCCAGAGACTGTGGCCAAATAGTGTTCTGCTAATGCAGTTATTAAATACACCAGTGCAAGGAGTGCCACATATGCAAAATACTATCATCATTTATTGACAAAATGCTTCATGGACCCAATGGAATAAGTGTAAATCATGCTAAAACACAACCAAAAAAATCAGGGCAAACATTAATGAGCAAAAATCCATAGTCTAGCACAGTGGTTTGTCCCTGTTTAGGCTTGGCAAATGGCATGAATATTAGGTACATAACAGGACTCAGAGGCAATTGCAGAGCTCTATAGGGAAATGTAGTAGTTCATGTATTGTTTCTATACAGACTGCTATCAGTGCATTATTTTGTAGAATGACTAAAATTCACTGTCAAAAGTTAAAAAGCATAAAGTTAAAATACATCAGAAGTATTCGATTAAAGCATTTGTCTCTGAATGTTTTACTTGCTAAGCCTTTTTCTTTCAGGGAGCTCTGCAGTTCTTAAAAACATCTCTCTCCTTTTCATGACCACATTTCCTGTTTTCAGGAAAAACTAGTTCCAAAATAAAAATAAAAAATAAAAAATAATAAAAAAAAAACAACCACCAAGACGCCCATCATTTTTGCATTTTATCTCAATAAATCACTGAACAGAGAAATTTTGTTAAAGCCTCCAAAGCAATGACAATTTGCAAATTAATTTCTCTACTAGTTTGAAAACATAAGCCATCAAGAAAGCATGCCGTGTCTCGTGTCACTGTGTTTCTGTAAGAGATTCTAGGGTAGAGGACAGGTATAAGGATGTGTTTTAAAGCTGAAGCTTGCTTTGCTGATGAAGCCTTCTATGCTTGTGATAATTTGTGAGTAATATTGTTTAAGGCAGGTCTGTGGTTGTTCCATATCTTAGTTCAGGTGGTCTTGCTTCCCTCTTCTGCAAGCAAACTTGAACTGAATGATCAGAGAAAACATCTTTCTTCAATTGTTTACTCCATGCACCAAGACCCCAGAGGTGGTCTTTTGGTTAGAGGTGCTCAGGAGATTAGTTTAACAAAGGAGAAAGAAAAAGAAAATACGTTGATACTTTTCTCCAGGACAGAGAAGCTGTCCCTTGCCAGTGCAAGCCTCTAACCAAGGAATGTTCTCAAGCAAGTATACAAGCTGAAGCATGAGTTGTCATTTTGATATAAATGAAACAATTCAAATGCATAAAATTTGACATGTACTTGGCAAGCAATGACTTCAACTCTTAGTAATGAACCGCTGTCCTTATGTGAATCTGGAGGCTATGACTCAAGAGCTAAATACTAGGAAGTTTCTCCCATTTCTAGAACTATCAGTATTGGCATATTTCAGTGCTACAACTTTTATACAAGACAGTGAGTATGTCAGGGAGACAATATAGGAGATTAACATAAATAAAGTATTCTAATTAACCTAGTAGGAGATCCTTGGCTATTGTAGAAATTTCCATGTACTAATGTACTTGACTATTGTATTAATTTCCTTTAAGTCAGGGTTGGCCATTGTAGAGTCTCACATGCCTAAAATTGTTGGCAATGTGCCCACTAAGCATCCGCTAGTCTGTCTCCAGGAGTGATCATAAACGGACACCTAAAGTAGTGGAAGAGCAGGCAAATTATGTGATACTTTCCCCCAATATTCTCTCAGCCTCTAACTTCATACAGCTCTGGGGACTTCTAAAGTCTCTTGTTTCTTGTCCATTCAGCAACCTTAAACCTCTTCCAAGTAGTCATCCACTCTTTCCTTGAATCAATGTTTACTCTTGCACCCACAATATACTTTAAGAAAGAATTACACAGGCCTGCTATTCCACATGTTAAAAACCAGCTCTTCTGGTTTAGCTTCTTCTGGCTTCATTTGATGCCTTTTAGTTCTTGGAATGGAAGAGATAGTATGTAAGCTGCTTACCATCCATCATTTTCATGACACTCCTTGTTTTGTAGATTCATACCAAATTCTTCCAAATCAGCTTTTTTTCTCCCAGTGTCTTAGCTTTTGATTCCTGTGCCCTAGTTCTTTCGGGTTTTTGTCCAGGTCAAAATTGTCCCATTTTTTCCACAGCTATTTGGCTTCCTTAGAATGCTTTGATGAAGGGCTTTATCCAAAGCTTTTTGGAAATATAAATAGATTATGTCAACTAGATACTTCCTTTCTGCAAGGATCTGTAAGGCAGGATTTCCCTTTGTAGTTCCTCACAAATCCGGCATTTTCCCGTTCTCTGTAGCTGTATCCTTTATTACAGTTCCTGTTAATTTACCCAGTGCTGTCATAATGATTACAGGCATGCAGTTCCTTAGGTCTCCCTGGGACCTTTTCTTAAGGACTGACTTAATATCCATTCTTTAGATTGGAGAATGTGGTAAGTGGTTAATGTGCTTATGCTTTGCTATTGGTAACTGAACTACTGGATCCTTGAGTTCTCTTAGGCCTTCTGGGTGACTGTATTTGGCTTTTGCAACAAGTTACCACTCACCTGAGGCTGGGGTGAACCAGTGCAATTGTATTTTCTACCCTCACTGCCTTTCTGGTTCCTCTCAGCACAGAGACGTCGCTGTCACCAGGCTCACAGGACAGTCAGTAACAGCAAAACCCCCAAAGGGATATCCTTATCACTAGAGGGTTCAGTGTGGCCCAGTGTGATCATTTCCCCTTTTGCCTATTCTGATTATGTTTCTGGAGCTAATCACATTCGACAAGCCTTTCCCCATTCTCTTCCTGGAAGATGCATTTAAAATAAATGGAAGAAAAGCCGAATGCTAGACCTATCTCTACATCTGGCTCACCCTGCCCCATGTTGTGCTACAGTCGGTTGCCTTTGAAGGCGGCATCTGACTTAAGAACTAGTTGAGCTGAGAAGCCAAGTAGAGTTTGGACTGTGGGATCTATTGTTTCAAGCTTTTTGCAGAATGGAGTGGATTCAGTTTTGTATCTGAGAAATGTTTGATATTTTTTAACTGAATCTGGCATTCTAATCTCATCATGGGATCTGAAGTCTAAGCAGGAGCAAACAGTATTTAGTCTTCTGTCTTGTACTGCTGCCAGAAATGTGCCATATTGCCCTCTGACAGATCAGTTGGAGACAAAGAAAAAAATGGATGAAACAGAAGCTATTTACAGATGTGAGGCTTAACTGGTGCTGTCACCTTCATACATGGCAGAAATGTCACCTTCTCCTACACACGTTGGAGAATGCTCCCTACAACAGCTGTGGTCTGTCAGTGATGAAAGCCAGAGTTTGTAGTAGGATGTGAAAGTGTGAATATTGGCCACAATCAGCCCTGGGAACTTTTTGCTGCTGAAGCTGGCATGCATTCTGCCCAGAAGGTGGATGACTTTGGTGCTCTGTCAGCTTATACTAGCTTTAGATTTGGCTAAGTATCTGAGAGCTGAGTTTCTGTTTTCCTGAAAACTTTATACACCTTTACAGAGGCTCATGTACTTTGACTGTTAATCATTGTTTTTCCTTAGGCAGAGGTGTGACTCCCGTTATGCCAGTATGGCAGGATTGCGTAACAACCACGCAGAGGCTAAAGATTTTAATTTCTTAAAGTGTTCTTTCTTCCTCAGAGAGTCTTTTTTAGTCATTTTCTTCCTTGTTCAAAATTCAGTCCTCTTCCCACAGTTCAGTGTCACTGCTAGCATTTGGTAAAATCACTCCTATAATGAATTTGAATTGAGATATATTACAGTGACCAGTGGCTTAATGGCTCAACGGTAACTACTCTTTGAATCAGCTCCTGGGTAATAAGCCAGGTAAGAACAGCTCCTCATCTTGTGTGCTGCACTACCTGAGGTTCCTGCGGGCAATCATTATTATGTGCTACTTCCATACACTGTTTGGCCAGATAATGCCTTGCAATTAGGCCTTAAGAGCAAGCAATGGAAAGCTCTCCATAAAAGCTTTTTATATTAGAGCCCAGCAGCACATCCATAGCACCATTCTCTGAGATTTGTTGCTTTTTTGATATCTCGCTATTGCTGCTCTGATCCAGAGGCAAGCTGTTTATCCAGACTGCTGCAGGCCAAGTCTTCAGCAGTGGTGCTCTGGCATAGCTGAGCTGAAGTCAAGGGAAATACGGCCTGGCTCCTTTTCACCTATATCCCTTCATATTCCATAATGTTGGTTGTATCCTACTGGTACTTCTCTGTTTCTTTTATTGCCACATTCGTCTTCTTCAACAGGTATAAATAGGATATCAACATTAACTCAATGGATCCACCCTTGGCATCAGGTTTGCTTCATGGATTTTGTATAGAAAATTAAATGGGGCTATGGGAGAGAGCACAAAAATAGAAAACCCTGAGGGTTCAGCGAATGTCAATACTGCCTGGGAATACATCTTCACTGGCCCTCATGGTTACACTGCCATGCACGAAAGGGATGAACCACTTAAACTGGTCCTAATGGTAGCCCGTATCTTGAGTAATCAGAAGCAGCTTTGCTCATGCAGAGTAGCAAACAAGCATAACAGGCTCCAAATGACAGCACCGCAAGCCCAGGTTTGATTGTGCTGGGCTGGGGAATCTATAAGGAAAATTTCAGCCTTCCTCCAGGCCAGGAGCCTTCTTCCCACTTCCTGAAGCCACTGTGGTTTGGGAGGGTGCAAAGTAATGTTCACTTTCTTTGGATTTAGACAAGTGATGGTAATTTCCCTGAGGCTGACAACACAGGACTCTCTATCCTGGGCACACTGTGTGTTATTTTGCAAGCAGAGGCAAGGTCACTTTACCCACGTGCCAGGCCAATCATCAGTTATATGAGTAAAATTGGTTAGTGCTGAGCATGAACTGATGAGTCCTAATGAGATTTCTACTTAGCCTGGAGCTCATGCAGAACAGCTTTGTAAAATACCATGAAGATACTTTTTAAGAGGCACAGTACAAAAGCTCACCTGTGAGCTCTTTGGACTCCAGGCCTTTTTAACTTCACCTGGACTAGCAATAATTAGCCAAGGTGGAGTCTTCATCACTTGGCTTGGCAGCATTTAACAGATTGGGCTTTGCTCTTGCAGTCCATCTTAAAAACAGCAAAGAAAGGTGATTATGAAATGTAAAATAATCTTGTAGCCCTCCACAGGTGGTTTGGGTTATTGTGCTCAAATTGTTGTCAGCTTAGCACAAAAGGCACTTGTGGTTTTTTTTTTATCTCAGACAGATGTGACACAAGAGGATATGTCATTTGTTGATGAATTATATCATGCTGCACTGTGTCATGTGAGTCAAAAAGATAATGAAAATTGTAGCGGAAAAAAGAAAAATGAAAAATGATGGTGGGGTATGGCTTTTGTTTCTGCTTTCAGTTTACATCATTTGATAGATTTAGATCTTTTTTGGATATCTAATGCTTTTCTCATCTAACCCATCAGTGAACCATATCCCAGCATCATGACAAAGGGTGGTAGCAGCCAGAAGAGCCTTTCTGAGTGGAAGACACATAATCTGTCAGGTCATGTAGGTGGACAAGCTAACACAAATCTCTTAGTGCTTTTGTCTCCCTGCATAGGTCAGGGTCTTCTGGTACACTGGCCATGTTTCAATTTGAGTAGCAGCACATCTGTTGGGACTTCAACTGTGGCTTACAGTTTGTTTGAACCCTTTGAATAGCAAGTAAGTCCTAGGCAAATGCCAGGTGTGATGGAGTTTTAGAGACAAGGGAAAGTTGAGGTGTTGACTAGGATGTGAGGGGGAGACGGGGTGTATCTCTCTTCTCCCCCAGGCTTCCCCCAATGGATGGCAGTGAGTTGCCCAGGGCACAGGAAGCAGCACTGCTTCTCCACTGCCAGGGCAGGGCTGGATGTGTGGGGGAGCACAGTGCAGATGCCAAAAGTGGCTGCAGGAGTGTCAGGGGGGAGATCAGGAGTCCTACATGTATGTTTGCATTGCAGGACCCCAAAGCACAGCTTCCAGCCTTGGGCACCTCACCAGGGGGATACCCTTGTGCACAGACCTGAGCCTCCAAGCGATCTGCCTCTGGAGATCTCTGTTCCACTCTGCACCTTGATGGATCTACCAGGCTGTGGATGTGCCCTTAGTTTCCTTGACAATCAGTATCATCTGTAAAATGAAGCTAGAGGTCTTTCTGTGCCGTACAAGTGGGGAAAAAAATGGCCATTAGAAGTGCAAGATGCTTTGATAACATGGTAATGAGGAGTATAAAGTACCTGAGAGATGGAGAAGCTACTTTTTCATCATCTGCAGATTCTCATTAGTCTACCTGCCACTTCTTTCTTTGCCTTAGGAGTAATGGCAGGACCTTATTCTTCTCCTCCTTTTGCAGAGGGCAGTGTGCTCCCTGCACACTGACAGCACTCGCAGGCAGATCAAGAATCAGAGGCTTCTCTCTGTCACCTTACATTCAATAAGCTGCTTCCTGGCAGAAAAAAAAGGCATCAAACGAAAACTGTTCCAAGGAGGAATATATCACTGGGCAGTCTTATAGCACCAGTTCAAGCTTGCTGAAGCAACTGGAAGCTGTTCCTTTTTTATTTTGCCCAGGCTCTAGTTGCATAAAGACTTAGGCATGGCCAACTTTCCTTTCAGTGCCCATTTGTTTACATTTAAGTGCATGTCATTTTTCATTATTTTACATGCTAAGGGGTAGATTCTGAATTTTTTAGTCATGTTTGACAGAAATTTGTTCCATAAATAATCTTATTAACTTCAGTGGATCTGTTTGTGGAAAACTACTGTTCAGCAATGGCTGAGACGTCCCAGTGGGAAAAGCAGGGAAGAGTGGAAGAGGAAAATGGCTGCTAGAAATAAGATCAATATTTAGGTTTTGAAGTAGCTCCACATCAGTCACTGAATGCAGTAAAATTTTTAATTTTTTTTTATTTGCTGTAAAAACTTCAGTACAAGTAGGAAAAACCTTGGATGCCCTTCTAGGGCTGCTCTAAAACAAAGGTGCAATATTAATTCTTATTGTATAGTGTTAAAAAAAGTCTCGGTGACTCTTTGGCTCCTGATTATCACCTCAGGCAGCTTACTTAGCCTACTTGTCATGAAGGTAAAAAGTATACAACACACTGTAGGTTTTGCAAAATAATTGAGCCATTTTTTTAGCCTTTCTCTATCAATATTAATAACCTACATTAATTGCACAATGCTCTCCTTTTTTTTTCCTCTTTTTTTTCTTCAATCTGCTACAGGGATTAGTTAGTCATTTGCATCTTCTTTAGAGGCCTTAACAAATGTTAATTTGTCATTCTTACCTCTTTTTTTTTTTTTTAAGTGTCAGAATGAAATGAATTTCCCGGAAGGATATGTAGTGTCTTTCATGTATCAATCAGGCTAAGCTTTTCCTTTTCTCATTCAGAGGTGGTTTCTCCTAAACTGTATGAGGTCAAGAAAAGAGAAGGTATAGTTTTATGCATTGCAGAGTATCTTGAAAATAAAGACATAAGAAGTAGAAAGTTAAGTGACCTATGATATGCTCTAAAGATATTTCCATTTCAGACCTCCTTAAAGTATTTCAATACCTGAAATGCTCATCTCATCTGAGTGAATTTCAGCAAAGTTGGTTGCTCTGGCCAAACAACAGGTTGTTTGCACTGTCAGTGGGCTGCTTGAACAAGTACTAGAGCAAGTTTTCTCCTTAGAGTTATCTCCCTACTTAAATCCTTGAAATTCCTTGTGTGTGCTCTGCCAGGCTGTTCTCCCTCTTTTAATAAGAGATGCTAATTTTGTGACATGGTGGAGGCGTCATTAGGGTACAGTTTCTTTAATTCATTTTATTTCATAATAAATTGTACTTGAAAGTATTAATGGCTTCTTGAATTTCAATAAGTGAGAAGTTTAGGTTTGCTGCTAAACTGCATAGCTTCCCAGATGTCAGGCTCATGACCTTGGAAATGGTGGACAGGAGGAATTGCCAGCTTATTTTTTCATGCTGACGAATATTTCTCCTTTATTTATGGATTAAAGACTAATAGCTGAGTAGTATATTGTAACTGCTCAAAAGCAACTGACGGTGTAGGTTTGAGGAAAAGCATGAATAGTCAGTCTCTATTTTAAACATCCTAGGGAGATATTTTTTTCTGAGGCATAAGTAGAAACACAAAAGAATTCAGGTGGAAAAGGGATCTCGGGAGGTCTCTGGTTCCACCTCCTGCCCAAAGTGAGGTCAACTGTGAGGTCAGACTGGGTTGCTTAGGAGCTTATTCAGTCTGGTCTTTTAAACCTGTGTGGAAGGAGAGAGCACAACCCCTCCAGCAAGCTGGGCCACTGCTTGACTGTCCTCAAGGTGAAAAAGTATCTCTTTGTTTTGATTCATGCCAGTTGCTTATTTTTCTCCCACTCCATACTTCTACAATGAGGCTGGGTCCACCTCTTGATCACCTCCTTATAGGCACTGTCTATTAGGTCCCCCCAGGCTGAATAAGCCTTGGTCTCACAGCTTCAGCTCACAGTGCGAGAGCTGCTGCACTGACCATCTTGGTTGCCTTTCCTGAACTTCCCCCAGTTAAAACAACGTCTGTCTTCTCCTGGATGTCCCAAGCTGGATGCAGCATTGTCAATGTGGTCTAACAAGTCTTGAGTAAAGTAAATAATTGCTTCACTCATCTGCTGGCAGAGCTGCTCCCTGGCCAGGCAGTGCCCAGCCTGTATCCCTGCAGGGGGATCGTCCTCCCCACTTTTTGGGGGGCTTTTGCACTTGTCCCTGTTGGATTTCATGAAGTTCTATGAATGCTAACATGAAGAGTGTATGGTTATTGTGGGACCTCATTACTCTCTACAGCTACCTGGAAGGAGGTTGTAGAGAGGAGGGTGCTAGCCTCTTCTACCAAGTGAATAATGACAGGCCTCGAGGAAATGGTCTGAAGTTGCAGCAGGGGAGGATTACATTAGGTATTAGGAAGAATTACTTCACTGAGAGGGTGGCCAGGCACTGAAACAGCCTGCCCAGGAAGGTGGTGGAGTCACCATCCCTGGAGGTATTTAAGAAATAGATGTAGCACTTCAGGTGATGCTCTAGTGGCCGAGATTGTTGGGTTGGACAATTTGTTTTGTGAGGTTTGGGGGGTTTTGGGGTAGTTTTATTGGTGAGTATGTGTACTCGATCTCAGAGGTCCCTTCCAACCATGAAAATTTTGTAATTCTTCCTATAGACAGGTCTACTTGACACTGCAGTTAGGGAAGGTTTGTCTTGCCTCACATCTCTGGTCTTCAGATATGCTTTGCTGGCTGGGAAAGGCATTGGGAAAGAATATACGATGTGATTCTAGGCAGGCTTTGATGTCTCTTGTGCATTATTTGGGGTCTAGTCAAACCCATTCATGGACAGTGTAAAGAAAAAGTAGTTCTATAATTGTAATTCTACAGAAGTGGTAGAAACACAGCAGATGGGCTATGTCTTTTCTTATCAACTGGGAGTGGACAGATCCAAACCTGGGGAGCAGTATTAGATCAGGTGGTAAAGACTTTTCTCTTACTTCAGTGTTGTTTCTTGCATGTGTCTCCCATGATCTGAAAATACACGAGGTGCTTATATCCTCTGATTGCCTCTGAAAAATAATACAGATAAAGGGCTAGGCAGATGCTTGTCAGCCATCAAAGCCACAAAAGCGGCAAGGCAGAATGAAATAAAGAGAGTCATAATTCCCCTGCTCCCCTAGATTTTAGCACAAGCTAAAATCTGCCCATGGCAGAAAGTCATAGAATCATAGAATGGCTTGGGTTGGAAGGGACATTGAAGATCATGGAGTTCCAAACACCCTGCCATGGGTGGGGACAATTCCCACTAGACCAGGTTGCTCAAAGCCCTGTCAATCCTGGCCTTGAACACTTCTAGGGATGGAGCATCCACAGCTTCTCTGGGCAACCCATTTCAGTGCCTCACCACCCTCACAGTGTCAGCAAAGATGCCAGAAGAATCCCAGGCCCTTCTGTGCTGGGCAGTGTCCTTCCCCAGTCAAACAGATCAACAGGGCCATTTCCATCAGGTGCTAATTAGGTTTAAGGATGAGGGGTGGGGGCTGGATAATGGGAGGGAAGCAAGAGACAAGTGGGGTTGGTTATTGCTGCATTAAACACAAGGCCATGTGGCGTGCTGCTCTGCAGAGGTGCTGTTTAATAAGGGAATTAATCACAGCCAAGTTTTGAAGTCAAAAGCCAGACAGTCGCAGAAAATCTGCATGAGCATTATTCCATAAGATTTCTAATCCTTTCTTTATACTAACGTGTTTTCTCGAGTGAATGCACTCCCTCTGGTGGCTGATTTACTGTCTTCATTTCACTCTTTTAGAGTTAAGGTTGCATGTCAGCGTCTGGCTAAAAGAACTGAGAGAGCAAGAAAATACTGCTTTTATTAGGCTAGTTTGTTTTATCTTCTCAATGCTGAGGGCACAAATAAAGTCTGGCCATTCAAACGTATTTGAAAGTAATCTCCATTCAAGAAAAAAATGAAGCTAAAAAAACATAAATCTCTTCAGAAAATTTCTGGAAAGAAGCCTAAATTTCTGTATTTTTATCAGGTAAATGTTCTGTTGGCCTGAATTTTTCTGGCCAACAATGCTTTCCTAAAACCCGTATTGTTCATTCATGAAAGGTAAATCAATGATGTGCCAGACTTCCTCTTATTAATTTCCTCTAAGGCATCTGTTATGTCTTGCACTGCACTTTTCTGGAAGAAAGCCACCTTTTTATGATGATATCATGGTAGTCAGTACAGTTGATGCTACTGCTGCGTGAAAAGCTATAGGAAGCTATGTGCCCATGTGCTGGAAATCACCAACAGAGTGAAAAACCTCCACTCAGAAGGATAAACCTCTTTTGCATGTGGTCTGTATGTCATCTGTGCATACAGTCAATTTATTTGCCCACACATGTTTATAGAATGCTTATGGTTAAGCAAAGACAGTGTTACAGTGGCATTCAGTAATTAAACACTATTCTGAGGCTGGGAAACATTAGCAGGAAGTGTATTTACTTAACTGTCACGTTCTGCTTCAAAAGAGAGAAACACCTGCAACCACTGCAAAGTTGCTTGCCTGTAGGTTGATACACTCCAACACCTGGTAAGCTTCTTGCCTTACAAAAAAGAGCTGTTCTCACAGCTCCAGCAGCTGGATTTAGATGCTGAGCCAACTGCACTGGTACTGTGGTGGGAGGACTTAGGGTCATTTCAGTGTATTTGAAGCAAGTTTAGCCAGGGCAAGAGGGAGAGAGCTGGGGTGGTTGGTTTTACTTCCCTTTGTATGCCCAGCTACCCAAGTGATAGTGTATCCTGGGACTGGCACCACTGCTTGGTCAGAGGATGGGAGCAGCAAAATGTCTTCTTCTTAGAGCTTCTGGCTCTAAGCTTGCAGAATTGCACCAATGCTAACTTTAGTGATCAATGCTAAATTTAGAGGCCAGTCCTACCAACTGGAGTCCTTTACTACTGTCTTGAAAAGATCCCTCAGTGACCATATAACCTGGAATTAACTGTCTATCCCAGAAGCCATCTAATTACATAATCTATAAAATCATCGTTGAATTTCTGTCATAATTCACTTAATTGCATGTCTGTTGCTTCAGTGCTTCAGTTTGGGGAAATTTCTGTTTCCTTACTCAGGAAAACAGTTTACACTCTCAAGACTAATTTGCCAGCTGGAGCATAGTTCTTTTGCAAAGGGGTGCAAAGATAAGGCTCTTATAAATATCTGAAAGCACTATCATCTCTGCATTTATACTTTCAACTGTATTTATGTCAATGACATCATGATCAGGTCCTTGCTCCTGGCACATGTTGCTCTGAAGGTGGCATGTCTATGGAGGCATGACTTTGCCCCCTGCATTGCTTTGAAGAAACTACCAAGGAAAAAGTATTAAACACTATTACAGCACCATGATTTGGGAAATATTTATGACTAGCTTTAAGTAGCACTCATGGATTCCCTACGAGTCCTCTGGGTTTTCAGGCAGAGTGGTAGCTCCAACCTCGATCTCAAGAATGGCTTATGAGTGCAACCTTCCAGAAAGAGACCAGGAGGTATCTTCATTTCATTTCTTTCCCCTCTTCTTTACATAGACTTTCTTCCTAAGATGAGACAGTCGTGTTCCTGAACTTGTAACATAGAATCATAGAATTGCCTTGGCTGGCAGGAATCTTTCAGATAATCTAATCTAATCATCAACCTGACTCTGACAATCCATCAGGAGAGGATCATCAGCTGATTCATCTATTCAGGGGACTGCAGTGATGTGGTTGTGTGTCGTTTGGCAGTTGTGAACAGAAATCAGGAGAGAGATTCCTAGTTCAGAAAATCAATAAGCACCAGGGTCTGTTCTTCAACACCTTAGACTGTATATATAAAACAACTTGGAAATATTTTTGATTTTCTAATTACCCTCAGACAGTTTTAGTGTGGTCTTGAATTGGTGCTTATTCTAATATGAATGGAAAGTCAGTTCCATTTGCCATACTAGTCTGATTTTATTGATTTTAATTGATTTAATGGGATATTTCCCTAAAAGTCTTATCTCCGTAGTATTTCAAGAAAATCCTGGGGATTTTTTGTTACTTACTTAGTAATCTGCATCTCACTCTTAACTGTTGTAAATGAGAGCAAAGAAGTGTGTACTGTACTGATAAAATGGCTTCACCAAATAAAAATTAGAAGTTAACATTCCTCCAATTTTTCTTCATTATGCTTGCGATGTATTGCTAGGCCTGACCTGATGTTTTAAAAAGGTCTGTTGTTTACTAGCTGCATTAAAATAAAGTGCATTTGGTATAGTTTTGAAAGTCACTAATGGTTGGAAAGCACTCTTGTAGTGATATTTTTTGATCTCATGACTTTTGCATATAGAAGAATTGTTACTATCACCTGAAACAAATTTTGTAGTTTCATATATGAAACTCGGAGTTAATCAAATTGCAGTGTCTTCATATCAGTGTAAATTATTTTGACATTCAGAAAATGTTATCACTTTTAAAAATGTCATAAATTTTACTATCCATTTCATCAGTATAACACTACTGTTTATATTGATGTATTTCAGGATGAAAAGGTAATACTTACATTCATTTGTAACCAAATGTTCTTGTGCCCTGCACGTTCCTCATGCTTTGCCTTTTGTTTTGGTTTTTTTTTTTTCAACCTACTTTCAGTCTACAGCTGTAGAAAGCAGAGGCTTGCTATTGAAAAGACAAAACCAGAAAACCCTCAAATCAGTTATCTTCCTGACATTTGTTTAATCCTGAAATGTACAGTCCACTTGCAGTGGACTGCAGCAATTTTTTACTATATTGGAATATCTTTGACCAGTTTCTACAGTTTTCATCCAATTGAGTATGAAGGAAAGTAAAGGTGTACTCATTTTGGGAGATCATGTAGGTTTAATGTTTTTTAAAGCAAGGAATATTTATATATTTGAGGAAAAAGTCATTAATGTTTTAGAAAATATTTTTTCCTGACGTTCAATGTCATTCTTATGAAACTTATTTAACACCTTAGCAAAATAGACTCTGTTTACACATACAGCTAAATGAGTACTCTTAGAATTTATTGCAAGACTACCATTGCTAGAAAGAAGAGATTGTGGTGATTTTTTTTAACCTTTTTTTTTATGTAAATAATCAGTGCTCTCATTTTGAGTGGGTATAACTGAGTGGGGAAAAGTAACAAATGTTTGATGAGATTTAGTAAAGTTCGGGTAACTTAAAGAATCCAGTTGAATTAATTTTGAAAATCACAATTAACTCCTTTCAGAAACGTCTACATTTTGATGGTTATTTTAAAGGTGAGAATGGTAGAATGTTTTGGCCAGCCCACTTCAGAGAAAAGATGCTGTCTTATGTCTCATTACATTTGTGCATGTTTTTTGGTTATGGCATATTAAATTAAAAAAAGAAATCTAAAAAGTCTCCCAAAACAACAGCTACTTTTAACAAGATTAAAATCCTTCTGAGCAATGTGGAGAATTGAATGTGAGTCAAGTTCCGCAGAACTACCTATGGCAATCCAGCTCCAGCATTCATTTAAAACGCACGTGACTTAAAAGCTCTGTGTATCTGAAACAGCTATTTACACTTTAAAAGAAAAGCAAGCAAACAAGAAACCCCAACAATAAAATACCTGAAAAAAAAACCAAACAACAATATCAAAAAACCCCATCTTTGTATCTCAAAACTCTCATTTTAGGTGTCTTGTAGACAAACGCTGGTTTCAGATGATAGCCCGGTGCAGCATGACTGAGTGACAGCAAAGAGTTGACAAGGTGCCTTCCCCAAGGGCTAGTTTTTGTAACAAGAAAGATATTTTAGCTCAGTCAAAAAGTAAACAAAACGAACAAGGACTCCAAGATGGTATTCAAAGTCCAGGCTTTATGTTGATATAATTGAAGCTGGTTTTATCCTGTTGCATCACAAATACTTGTTCTGTATATTTATGGTTGTTTTTCCAGAAAATGAAATTAGTTTACCAGTTCCCAGGGCCCATTGGGATTGTGGCATTTTCTCCTGTTTGGGTTCCCATAAAGATGCCAAGAAAAAGAGGAGATGGATCAGCAAGTGCATGAAGAATAATTACAGTTGAAAATAACGGTGTGTTATTTAGTTCTGGTTTTAGAACTGTGCAGCTTACAACCTATCAGATATATTATATACCCTATATAAAAAAAATGTTTTTGTTTTGCCTAGGAGCAACACAAAAGCAGGGACTCTTGGATCCATGAAGGGGAGCATAAATAGTGTCCCTCCTTCAGTGACTAAAGTGCCTGAGATGTAGAAAGTAAAAATGCTGTGTTGTCCCTTGGTCTGACCAAACAAAAGATGCAAAATAGCATAGCTGAGAAGGAAGGAACTTCTTGATGATTTCAGCATCACTTCAAATATGAAATACCTTTGCCATGGAAAATCAGGATTGCTCAACTCCATCCCTACTCTAAGCTTATAAAGGATCTGGGGCCATGAACCAAAACTTGCTGGGAAGTCATCCCCCAAGACCCACGTGGTTCATCCCAGCTTTTGGGGCGGATCTTTCATTCAGGGAGTTGGGCTGGGAGGTCTCTGTGTTTCCTCCCTTGGAGATGAAGGAAACAGGCGCAGCTGTGAAGACAGAGATGTCTCCAGTCCTCACCTGTCTGCTGGTTTCCCTGGCAGGCTGCTGGGCATGCCAGCACCACCCCTGCTGCTGCACGGGCAGGGTCTTCGTTTGTCAGGAGAGCAAGGTGGTCCAGGTTCCTCGGGACATCCCCGCCAACACCACCGAACTGTAAGTAGGCAGGGGGACTGATTGCTGGCTCTCAAAACAAACTGCTGCTTGGAAAGCCAAGGGTCGGGCTCACGGGGAGTCACTTGGGAGACTTACACCAGCTGTTTGGAGAGCACAGCCCTTCCTCTCACACCCGCTTAATTACATCTCAGAACTCCTCTCTGTTACTCAGATCGTGCTCATTTCAAGATCTGTGTTAAGAAAAGATGTGGTACGTTACAATGCAAAGCACAGACTAAATTTTAAACAAGCTTCCTTGGTGCTGTGACAGCAAATTGAAGCATAAAGCCTAAGCTTTCTTTACAGCTTGCTTTAGTGTTGTCGAAACGTGTCGTGCAACTTGTCTGCCCCAAACAACTTGATGATGAGTGTTTGTTTGTACTGTGGGAGCTTTCCAAAGGTTTGTGTTTGTTTGCCAATAAGCGACTTGTTTTCTTTTTGAAATCATGAAGGCATTACAGAAAGGACTCCGATAAACATCCAGAGAGTGATCCTCCTCTATCTGAGGAGCAGCATGATTGCAGTTGGAGAGAGCAAATAACATAAAGATACCATACCACGTTACTCAAGACAGGGTTTTATCTATCTTAAAGCTTCTCTTTGTTTTCCATAAAGTAACGTGAGCAGTCCTGTATGACAACTCTTTTCTGTGTCAGTAGCACAGGCAAGCAAAAGATCTTATGCAATGGCAAGTAAATAATTTTGCATGTGATTGTTTTCATTTTAACTTTTCTTAACGCAAGTTATATCACCCCTTGCCTGCACCCACAGCTGTCTGACATCATTAAGACCTAAAGCTAAAATGAAAGGAATGGTCCCAGGTGAACCCTTTGATTAATAAGTGGAGTGGCAAGTTTGGAGGGAAGTTACAAGGAAGGAATAGTATGTCACTAGTTGGAAAAATATACCTTTGTCTTGATTTCACACACCACAATATATCCGTAGTTACTATCTTAAAGTTTTCTTAAGAGTTTCATTCAGAAAGAGGAGTTCTTATCCTCACTGAATAAGCAGACTGAGGTAAAAACTTGATAAAAATGTTGGAATTAACCACAGAAGGTCAGTAAAAGTTTAAACCATTTTTGCAACTAGAGGGAAGAATAATTCCTCTGTGATTTAGGTCATCTAAATGTGTTCCAGGCATACACTGCTAATTTTGTTTAATTTTGCTTTGATTTTTTTCTTTGGGTTACACAGTTAAGATCTGCCTTCTAGGGATTATGAAAAAGCAGTTTATACCTATTTCTGCAAAGCAGTAGAGTTTTGCACCACCAAAAAGCACCTGTTAGTAAAATGGAAGTGTGTATCCTGTGAAACAGGCAGATGACAGCTCTAGTGCCACCGAGAACAGGAAACAAATCCTGTCTTCTGGCTGGACTCTGCAAATGCTGGAATTGGAATCTCAGCTTGACTCTGTTCTCACACCAGCTTTCGGTTACTCGGGAGGTAATTCTGGTCCAATTGAATAAGTATAGCCCTGGGGGTGATTTCAGCATGGCTTAAGAATTTGTCCATGGAAACTACATAGAGTTGCTTTGAATATACCAAATGTTAGTGTTGCTAAAGCAAGATATATTAGCTGAAAAGCTATTAAGTGACAGATAAGCCTTAGATTTTTCTCAAGGTCAAAGGAACCTAGGAAGGTGCCTTCCTACGCATCTCTGCTGAGTGCCCAGTGGGGTGATTTGGGTGACTAAAATAGATTTTGATGCTCCAGATGCTGTTGCAAATGCACTCTCAGTAACAGAAAAAATTTGCTTTATGCTTCCTCAAAAGGCCTCGATGAGTGCAAAAGGGTTTTAAAATCCATGTAGTAACTTGAGCATAGATAGCCACAGTGTCTAAGGACACTGTATAGGAAACAAGTGCAGACCACTCCTTGTTAAGTACAGCTCCTGTAAGGTACTTTTTTCACTTAAGAGCTCGTTCTGGGAGTGCTGGATGCAGCTGATGCTCATTTGACTTAAAGGGGGTGGGGGGTCTCTTCAGTACACTTCACCTTCTCTTATGTGGTTTTGATAGGTTTCCTAAGCTTTCCTAGTGCCTTTTCGATGTTGAATAATATGCCCGTGAAAGCTTTGGAGTGAACAGGAGCCTGAGAAGCCTCAAGCACTTCTCCTGTTCCTGTGTGGTTTTGTCACACTACAGCTGTTTCCTAAGTTGGGACACTGGCATGTGGCAGCCAACTCTGCTACTTGGTAAGAAAACTCAGAACAAATATATAGAATAAAAATATTGCCCTCAACAACCATTATCTCCACTGCTTGCTATGGCTGATTTTTTTAATTTTTTTTTTTGAGGCCACTGACACATGCAGTTCTCATGGGTTTCTTTGTTTCTGGTTTGCCAACAGTGAGAGCTTATGCTGAACAGTGAACATGCATTCTGTGGCATGGTACAAGAGCTGAGGTTTTGCTCCTGGTTGGATTAGCATTTGCCTTAGCAAGAGTGTTGACAGAAGGGAAGGCTGGCAGCCTCTTACAGGGAGGGATTTCAGTTTGTACTTGCCATGCAAAAACAGAGCTGGGATCAGAAACCATGCATTTTCATTACTGTTTGTGTTGCCACATTTACTTTTTCACTTTTTACTTTTACAGGCCAAAATCTCACGAGAGGATAGTTACAACTTGGTTTGTACATTGCTTCTTGCAGATTTGCAAGCACTCTGCAGCTGGTGTGCTTTGAGTGTTTGTAGGGGGCACTTTTTATAGATACCAAAATGCCTTTGAAAACTGTAGATGACACTGACCTTGAGAAACCAGTAGCTGAAAAATCAGATGGGAAATATAGGTTCATCTGTGTTAAAGTATTAATTGCCTCACAGAGTGATAGAAGGGGAGCAACTCAGTAGCTGAGTCAGTTTACTCTTTGAAGATTTAAAACAGTTTTGAAATCCAGTGTCAACCTTCGTAATCCATCCGTAGCATTCAGTAAGATTTCATTTAGTCAGTAGAGGTCTTGCTTTGAGAAAGTAATGCAAACAAAAATAACTTGTTCTCAGAATAGGAAGTTTCCTTTTTAAGATTTAGCAAACTGCTTTAAACAGAAACATATGAATATCAGCTGGGAACACAACTTGAAATGCCAGGAAAAGCTTACTCATTCTTCTACAGCACCCTCCTTTGCTTTTGGGTTTCTCATCTCAGCAGTGTTTGAAATCACTCTTATGGTATCCCAAGGAAATAGAGACCTCTGCTCCAGCAGCTGGGTCCAACCATTTGGTCAGCAGACTTTGTCTCTGATTTGATAAAGCAAAGCAAGAGTACAAGGCAGTTTGAGAAGGGAGGTGAAAAAGATTGCTTCATCCAATTCTGCTTGCAGTCCTGAGGAGTTATGCGAAAGAAAAGTTAGTATCAGCATTTTGCCTGCATCTGTGACTTAAAAACATCGGGAAATCAAATTTGATCATGTTGTATTTGGTACAAATAAAACCTGCCTCCAACTCAGTTACTTTCCTAATTTTCTCCTGCTTCTAAGCTTTAATTCTTTGATGTTTAGCCCTCCTTCACTGGCCTACAAGTGCGGCAGCCAACAGCTGCGTGTAAATGTTGACCACTCGGTTCCCTCTGCCTGACTGCTTCTATACCCTGGAGACTGTATGAGAAACATCTCTTGAGAATAGAAGCTTCCCAAAGAAAGCTTGCAAACTTGGAAATGTGACTCAGCTAATTAAAAGGAATTGTTTAACACGTTAGCTTGCCAGAGGCTTCAACAAGAGAGTGGTGCCAGTTTTAGAAAGGAGCAGCTGAGACGACTGAAATAATTGACAGCAGTGATGGTCCATCATTTGGCACCCATCTGGCAAAGTGCTATCTAAGAGGAAACTGCAGGTGAAATAAATAAGGTCTAAACTTGATCAGCTGGTGTTTTGTATTTTAAAACCCATTCTCTGGCTTCACTAGCCAGTTTAGCCATTGACAGAGTGGTTTAGAGATATGTTATATAGAGTGTTTTCTCCCAGGCATCTGCAAACTATAAACAATGGAGGTTTTTACTTGCTCTCTGCATAGGTGTTTTTGTACAATTGCTCAAGGATATTTATTTTAGACTATCAAGTCAAGGCTGAGTAGATGTCTGACCACTAAAACAGTAGCTGCCTTGAAATAGCAAGTTCTGTATTATGTACTGAATCAGATGTGCTTCCCTGCAACAGAAGCTACAAACGATGTGAGCAGTAGCTGCAGCACTTACTGAGAGCTGAAATTAGGATATTTTTTTATGCTTTCAAACCTGAAGTTGAAATTACATTGAAACCTGCGATTACAGTTCTTGCTTGGGTGTTTATACTGATGGACTGACCTTATTCTGAGAAAGACAGGGTGTGGAGAGGATAAAGTCAGCCAGGAAAATGAAGACCCACTGACCTTTCAAGTCCCTGTGTTACGGTAGTTAATCATATAGTTAATCAATAAACTCACGAATTATCAGAAGAGGATGAGAATATTTGCATAGCAGAGCATATTCAGAACATTTTACATGCTATGTAGAGATTTTTCTTTTTTCTTTTTTTACTTTAAACCAGCTTTGTTTCTGTTAGGGTAGGAAAAAGTCTGCAGTTGGTGCTATGTTCTTCTATTCCCAAATTTATGGTCAGTTCACAGTTTGAAGTAGAAATCTATAGAGGATGTTGTACAATCACTAGCTGTATGTTGGTGGAGCGGTCCAATGTTTATGCTGGATTCTGTATTCGACATTTTCATTGGGAGGATAAAAAGAAATAGGCAAAGCATAAGAGAGAAAAAAGAGAAGAAAGTGACACTAAAGAAGGATAATAAACTCTGCAGGGCAGATCCTCAGCTAGTATAAATTACCAAGTACATATCTCTATAGAAACATCCAGTTTCCAAAGCTTCAGGAGCTTTTCAGCACACGGAGGTGTGCTGCACATAATAGGAGATGCTCTGCAGTGCAGCACTCTCCACTGGCTTGCTCATGATGCTATGGCAATAAATACATAGGCATGACTTTCACCCGACTTACAGTAACTGCAGCTTGATGCATCTACGAGAGATGTATGATTGAGTCTGAAGATGTATAGATATGTGCATATATATATATATATAATGTATCTTTGAAATAAAAGTGTGTTCACTTAAAATGTAATGGCAAGTATATGGCTTGTTAAATCACTAAGCTTTTTGCAGGGACACACAGTGAAAGCCTAGAATTGATTTTGTTTGAGTGCAGCATTGAGAGGTTACCAAGGTCTACGCCAGCTTATGCCCTTCTCTGCAGTCAGCTACAGAGAGATTCTCCCAATATACAGGTTCTGCCCTTTCTGGCTGTCTCTGTCTTCTCCACACATGCAAAAAACAGAGGGCCCGTGTCACATCCCCATATGTCTAATGCCCGGGTAAATGGATTCCTGGAGCTGGTCCATGTACCAAAAGAAAGCCTCTCCATTAGACATTTTAGGTATAGTTTGCTTCACTTCATGCAATGAATCAAAACATGCCTAGTGAATGAGATTATCATCAACGTTTTTCTAAAGTGTTTTAAAGATTAGACTAGTCATTTGTAGGTGTTACATTTTTCATCTCAAATAGAGTGTCTTCATCTTGGGTGCCTCCCCATTCAAATCTTGTTTCATATAATTATAACCTAGGAGAGTTTGACAGTAATGTTATTCATGAAATGCATGCTGGTAAATACCAAGATTTAGTGTAGAGACACAGCAAGAGAGAACAGTCCTGGTAAGATCAGAAATAAGTAGATTTTAAATTAAAATGTGGTTAAAATGAGGAAGTTGGTAAGCCTAGGGGACATTACAAAGTAGGATGGAGGCCTTATACATCTCCAACAAGAATATGAATCACAAAACAGATTTGAGGAATCATGACTTCGCTGGTGTGATGTAGCAGTTAATTTTTCTTTGCTCTGAATGCCATGCCACATTGAAGTCTTCAACAGTATGGATGGTTTCTGAACTTCATTTACTCTCTTACTACAGCTTCTCACAACTTGTCAGTTTTCACTGCACAGAATTAAAACATTGTATTTTAGACTTTGTTGCCTTCTCTTTTCTAATATTAAAATTTATTCATTTCATATCTCATCCCACCCAGGGAGGCCAAGACACTTTGGCTCAGGGAATCCTATTGACACTCAAATGTGACTATTAATATCTGGGAGAGCAGAGTTAAAGCTATAGGGGAAAGTTTTGAAGAGTGCTTTTATGAGTTTGAAAGGCATTAAAGTGCTTACGTGTTGCAGATGTTCAGCTTCACTGAGCTGCCCTCCAATCCCTTACATAGGGAGCTTGGGGTATTTATGCAGAGGCAGATGCAGAAAGGGGTGTGTGCGTGCCCCTCGTGCTCTGATCCAACAGGGTACAAGCTGCTGTACTGTAAGAGCCTCAAAGCCAGGACAAATCTGCATGTGTCCATACAATATGCTTTCAGCTCCTAACTTGAACTTATAATTGACAGCTTGGGAATTTGAATTAATCATTTTCTGGATCTGGCCCTTAGCAAAGCCATATCAGCATTGCAGTCCTGAAGAATAAAGCTTATTATCTCCCTCAAAACCCAAGCCATGCCTCTTAAATTTAAAAAAAAAAAAAAATTGAAAAAATTGAAAAAAAGACTTCTCAACTACTTCAACTACTTGATCTTGCCAGCAGCATTTCTGAAGTGTAACAGAGAAGAGATCTCCAATGGAAGGTGTCTCTAAAAATTCCAAATGGAATTCGTCTAGAAGAGTAGCACACACAAAATGTGTCGCCTGATAAGTCAACAGGAGAGTCTGTTGTGCAGCTCAAGGGTTTCCTCTGCAGTTGCCAGGGGCGCCTCGTGGGGCTGGTGTGTTGCTGAAAATACTGGGTTTGAGGAGAGCTTAACAAGGGTGAAAGATGAGAGCGGAGGAGGGAATGCCACAAGAAGAGAGAGCACAGTTGCACAGAAGAGAGATGCCTAGTGAATACACATCCCAAGGGGGACAGCTGCTCCAAGTGCCAGCAGTTTGTGTGCAGGAGGGGGCCCTGCAATAGCAAATCAAATTATCTGGCATAGCAACAAGAATAAACAAACCTGCTAAACACCCAGCTGAGGAGTGAAAGAAGTCCATGCGAAGTCAATGTGCCTCACTCTCTTCTAACTTGATGGCTTTTTAGTTAGTTCTGCTTAACTTTCCCGAGTGTCCTTAGGCCAGCAAGCTAGAAGATAATTGGGGTAGATTCACAGCTAATTTAAATTGTCATAGCTTCATTAACTTCAGTGGAAAGAACTAAGTTCATTTTCACTGTCTGGCAATGAGGACCTCTGTCAGCCACGTGTTGTGCATTCTGGCAGCAGCTGATTGGTAATTAATGTGTGTGTGGTTTTGGTAAACAAGATATTTTGGGCACTAGCGACAGGTATTATTTTTCATCTCAGTCTATTAGTTTTACACAGCGAGGGGCAAGCACTTTGGTAGAAAAGTCACTTTTCTTTGTTTAAGACCTTGACCTTTTCAGACAAAACCTGTAAATTATTTCACACATTTTGCCTGTAGTTTGATTGGACTGGTCTTTTTAGCAGTGAAATTTAACTCATTAAAATGAAGCTTATTTCAAATTATAGGTCAGAGTCAAGTATGGATTTCATATAAGAGTACAGAAAAAATGATTTCTTCTAATTGTCTTACATACACTGTAATAAGGACCACAGTCTCTGCATTTACTCAGGTGCAGCTTCCTCGATTTTGGGTGTCTAGGGTCAGAAAAGCTTGTGATTTGTTTGCTTTTGCATGTTTTCCTACAAACATCCTGAGGTGTTTCAGAAGCTTAGCCTGGAAAGTGTGGATGCTTCTTATCTCCTGTTACCTTATCAAGCCACTCAGATGTATTTGCTTCTGGATAGCTGAAGGAGAATTTACCGACTGTTACTATATGCATAGGGGGATATGTTTCTGACTGAAATGCCTTCAACCCAACTGAGTATGAACAAGCCTCTTTTTTTTTCCACAAGTATATTTCTATGACTTTTGAGTTTTCTGAATCTCTGTCTTTTCTTGGACTAGCTAACTAATTCTCTGTCCTTGACTGTAACATATTCAGAACTTGCTACAGACAGGGCAGCCTCAATTTTAAACACATAACCCACTGGGTAAGTTTGTGCTGATATTTTCACCTCTGCCCATTCTCTAATCTACTCAAGAATACAGTTACTAGTCAGCATTTAGCATCTTTGCCTGGAAATCCAGTTTTGTGAACGCCTATGGAGCGTTGCTCTGATAATGGTCCTACTGACATAAAGTTTCCCTATATCACACACGAAGATCTACTTTCTGATGTGAATCCTTGCCAAACTACAGTCAGTCAGAATTAATTTGTAAATATTTATTTGTAAGAAATCTGTGAATCTTCAGCAGTTTTCCAAAAACACTGCATGTATAAACATGCAGTGAGCAAAACTTTCAAGTTTTCAATGTTTGATTCATCTTCTTCATGAGAGTGGAGCAAGGAGGGAATATACTTTCAACTGATGATCAGCAGATATATTTTTTTGATTTGAAATAGTAGTGTGCAAGAAGTGAAGAACTGGATTGTCTACGTGAAGACTGGAAAAGGAAGTAGTACTTGTTTTCTCAGGAGAGTTTCTGGTGTCCTGTATTTATGTTCTGAACATAAAAATGTGGAATGCAGTGGGATACTTATAAAGCCTCCTCTAACCCTTACTCACAATCAGTCCTACCCAAAGAAGCGAAGGGAATAGTGTGCATGTGCACAGGCTGTCTGTGTGTTTAACCTCTTCCTCCACTGGCTTGGCTCCAGGCAAAGAAGATAAGAACAGAAAACAGCAGCACATATGTGTAGCTGTAGATGATAAAATGGCCAAGGTTGGGGTGGGAGAGACTAGTGATGGAGCGAGGGACTGTCTGACTGTCCCTTTTTCGTAGAACCAGGAGCATGGGATGGGAAGAAGTGATACGTCATCATTTGAGGTTAGTTTTCTTCATTGAAAAGCATTATCATGTGGGCAGGCTGAGGATCATAATGGTTTTCTTTACACACCTTCTGAAAGCCTTTTAATGGTTTTATAGACTGTGCTATGCCTTGTGCTTAAAAACAATGCCTGGTGTAACACTCTTGCCTACTCTTTGCTTTGAGAGGTTTGGATTTCAGTGCTAACTTCAGGGTAAGCTTTGATTTCTTTTCTCGCTTGTGCCAACACATGATATCAATATATCAGGCTCTTGCCTTTACTAGCCCAATAAAGAGTCTTTGTCAAAGGGCTGAGAGCACCATGGACCCTCACTGAGGTATGAAAACAAATCTGGCTCCAGCAGCCGAAGCACTGCCTGTGCTGCTTTCTCAGGCATCCAGTCTCTTCACTGCTGGAAAAAGGAGCACAGATCAGCCAAATCCCTTTTTTGGGTTTTTTTTGTCCTTTTTATTAACTACTAGAAAGTGATCAATTCTGAGGGAGTATGTCCTCACAATGTAGTCTCCCAGCAGGAATATTTATGGACATATAGAAATTTCTGAGCAAGCAAGGTGTAAGAAGAGGGGCTATAAACACCCCTGCTGTGGGAAGACAGCGGGTTGACACTAAAAAACCCACCTTGTCCCTGAAGTTTTCTTCAGTCAACAAAGCTGCTATGGAAATTTTTCCTTTTTTTTTTTTTTGGCAAGTGGAGAGTCATAAAAGAAGTACAGACTGTGTCAGAAAATGACAGCAAAACAAGAAATGCCCCAGCGGAGCAACAACTCTCTCTAGGTGGAATTACTGGTTTGGGGAAATACTCACTGTATCTGAATCCCAGGAGCTGTAATTTTCTATCTGCAGTTTATTGTTGCCATGGCAGATGAAGCCCAGACCTCATTCCTCAGTGCTTTGAAATCGACGTTAGTGGCCCCTGTGAGGGAATACCCTACAAGAAAATCTAGGGTTTGATTCTGCTGGCATTCATACACATCCTAATTGCTTGCCCAAGAAGCTCTGCTGCCTTCCGGTGGGATAAAGCACAGGTGTGAAACTACCCGTCTGTACGTATTTGCAGATTCAGGACTTTGTGCTATTGCAGTGACAGGAAACCACTCTAGGGAAAAATAAAATGGGTGTTGAAAGCACAAATGGAATAGGTAGCCAACTGTTTAAATTTATTTTAAATTATTAGGGGAGATATTAATTGTTTTAATAAACCATACAGAAATGATGAGATCACAAAGGGATCACAAAGTTTTCTATAAATATTAAGAGATTTCACAACATTCCTGATAAGTATGTAAACATAATTTTATCATTTGAGAAACAGCAAAGCTATAGTATATAAAGGACAAATAAATTCCCAGAAGTACAGGGTAACAAATCAGTGGTTTAGCTGGGACTGTAGCCCCTTCAAGACCTTATTCACCAGACTGCACTCCTATGGCAACATATTTCTTTGTACAAAGGAAAAGAATTACCTCTTGCACCTTCATATTTCTTTCTAATAACTATTTCTCATCATAGGAAGGCTTTAAGCTCAACCACATGAAACACAGTCCTGTTGTTGTGAATCTCCTAAATAAGGCAGTACTTAGTCATAGATCTACTATTTTTAATTTTTAAGTGATGTGTGTACAGTTTCAGGGTTTTTTTCCCCTCAAATATATTTTTACTGACATGGTACTTCTGTACCATCACCTTTTCCGCTTTCTTCATTTCTGTACTTTTCTCATATTGGTTTCTGTCACTGTGTTAGAAGAGCAGCATTTCACAGTAGTGTTACAGTCAGTGACTTAAAGACAGCTTAGATGGAGACTTTTTTGGGCATTTCAACTACAGATAACTGTTGATTCTGTTATGGTCAGTAGGGCTGCCTATGGAGCACTAACTGGAAGGTTTTCAGACGTTTGTGCATTTAGCTGCTGTCTGTAGATGTCTCCTTAGCTAGAACCCTTCAGAAATACATGGATGACACAACATGATTATTTTTTATACACAGTACTCATCTAGCAAACAGTATTACTCTGGTTTCCTTCATTTCCATACATGTTATTGCTGCATTTTATTGGTGCAGCTAAGTGTATTTCATGGGCCCACTAGGTCCCATGAAATCGGGTTGGGTTTTGATCACTTTCAGCATAGAAACTGGAGCATATCCACCTTGGGCTTTACAGGAGCACTGCAGGGGCTGGCCACAGAAGTGTGAGGCTCCATGAGATGCTCGTCAAGAAGGGCTTGCCCTTGATACATACTGATGCCCTATTCTGGTGGGGACAGCTGTGGACCAGCAGCAGCTAGGGCTTTGCCATTTTGTTTGTCTGTCGAGGTTGTGAACGCTGTCTGGAAGAAATGTTCCAGTGGCGCTAGAAAACTGGCTCCAGGCTAAAAGGGAGACTGGCTCTTTGTTTAAGGCTTTGAAGAACTATTTTCTTCCCTCCACGTCAGGCTTCCCAAGAGGCGGCCTTGGTTCTAGGTGTGGATTCATTTGTTTAGCGTCCTCCAGGCTGAACACACGTAGTGGTGGTTATCAGCAAAAATAGGGAATGAGGCAGGGGGTGCCTTAGAAGTTCCTGCTTGTGTCTCCTTGAAGATTTTCTGCATTACGCAGAAAGCTTGTTAACCTCTGCCCTTTAGAGGGCAGGCTGCTGTTTTTATTAGCAATGCCTTCTTTGCCAGCTAGAGTACTTCTTTACAATGTTCAACATATAAAGGAGTTTATACATTTCTGTAATACACCTTATGCTAGTATCCTGTTTATACAAACAGCGGCTTTGGGCTTCAGCCTACGTTTTGTAGAAACACTCAGGGTTTTATTAAGCTGAACTCAACTGATTCAAATTGGCTCTTGATCCTAGAGGCCTACACTCCCAGAAGCCTTAATCTTCAATATGATATAAATTACTTTTCTTAAAACACTCCAAAGAAGGAAAAATCTTCTTGGACTTCTAATCTTGGACTAGATGATTTCCAGAGGTCCCTTCCAACCCCATATCACTCTTTGATACTGTGAAAAAGGTGCACCTAGACTATGAGGAGGTCAAAATTTCACCTTGATCCTCAACTGTAGCAAGAGTGTAGGACCTTCCATGGCACTGAGTTCCCCCAGTTGGAAAGTCCTTTTCCAGCATCAGTCTCTGTATTTCAGCAGCTGCTGTAAAAGAACCCAGTGACTGTGCTTCTTCTGCTAGCCTGCCTAACAGCATCCTTCCAAGTTTTGCTTGGCTTGCATTGTTGCCTGAACGTTCTTCCCTCTTGTTGATCTTATTGAAGAGGTGATGATGGCAAATCCTTTCTGGAAAAAAAACAGTGTTGAACTGATCACTAACCGTTCCATGCTATCTAAATGTTTAAATAGCAATACTCATTATGCTAGAGGTTACTTATGCCAGATAAAGGGATTATCAGCTGAAACATCTGTATGTTTCAGAGGATTACCCTTGAGTGAAGGAGGCAGGAAAATCGAAAAGCATGCACAAAGGCAGACAATATGTTTGTTGTGGCTTTCTATACTTTCACTGCTTGTTATTTGCTCCTTTGTAGCTCAGTATGTGGGTTCTAAGTGCGTCAGTCTGTAAAAGTGAGAGAGAATGGCCACTATCATGTCTACTCTTTGAACAATCTATTTGCAAGAAAAGATATGGATGTTACATTTACATTAAAAAAAAAAAAAAGAAGAAGGAAAGTGGTTGGCTAGTGAGATGGAATAATCAAAAGGGCTGAAATAACAAGCACTGCATCTAACCCAACAGGTCAAGGGGTATAAATGACAGGCACATTTTCTCAACAAAGTAATGAGCTACAAAATTCACTTATTCTCTCATTTTTTGGAAGGCCAACTCATATTTAAAACTTTTATCATGTAAAACAAAGAAAAAAATAGGGGATCTTGCAAGGAAGCTGCATTTAGAGTAATATAGAGTAAAATAATGATGCAAACTTTTGAAAATAATCTGAGGAAAAATGTAACAATTCTGGAAGGGTATGTGTGAAACTTTGCAATGACATTTCGGGTTCGGTGGTGATGCGTACTGTCATTTTTGCTGGCCCTAAAGCAAAGGCAAACATGGTTAACCAAGCATCTTGCAGCAAATTCTATCAGCTAGATAAGATGTTCAGCACTTAATGTACAGTACATTGGCTGACTGTGGATGTCGCAGGAGAAGAATGTGAGGCCAACTCATTTTTTTGTTACAAACGCTGATGGGGACGATTCCATCTCCGCATAAAGAGATTATCATTACGTCACTGATTGGTTAACCTCTGTTCCCATTATTGAGGCTTATGCCTGTGATAAAAGGTCCATCCAATACATGCTGAAATATCAGTAGAAAAAATCCTATTGATTTCCATTAAATTGTGCCACAATATTGGGCCCAGTACTGCATTGCTTCAGTACATGGTCATCAGTATTGAGGTGTCAGCTAACAAAAGCCACCAAGTTGTGGACATTTTTCTTATATGATTCATGGATAGCTATGTATATAAAATTGAGAGCATTAGACAAAGCCAAGTTCTTATACAATTTATACCCCCTTAGTTATCTTCTGTCAAAGCGCATTATCATTGGTTTTAATTAACTAAGAGTTCTTAGACTGGCAAGATGTGTTGCTTCATGCTATATCCCTGCTGGAAATGCTTATTTGTGTTTTGAAATTTTAATATGAAATATTAGAGAGGTGGAAGGAGAGCAGAGGTTTCAAGCACCCTGACACCCGGCACTCTATGTTATGTTTCCTCTACTTTGTCCTCAAGGTGAGCAGTCAAGATAAGCCAATGATCTGCAGCCCATCTAATTTGTTTTTCCATCATTTTCTTAAGTTGTCTTAGGTGCAATAATCATTACAGTGCAAGTGACACTTCTGGGAAAATCAATTCTTCCTCACTGAATAGAAAATAACTTACACTACATTTGAATCATAATTGGTGTTTTGTTTTTTTGTCGGACTTGCAACTAACTGCTGACTACTTTGGCCAAGAAAGTTCTGCATCTTCTGGCAAAGGCACTGCTTGCTATAAAATGTTATGAAATCTACTTGCAATTGAAATATAATAAAAACTGGTTATGGATCTACACTGAATTTTCTGTCAGATATTCGATATTAGGCTCCTGAAGATTAAAAAGTCTCTGAATATTTATTAGCAAGATGGAATGCTATTCCAGATAGGCTTTGAACCACGCTCTTCAGTGGAGCATGTGAATTGCTTTCAGTAGTACATCTGTCATATACTCTATTATTATAAGATTATTATTCCCCTTTTGCTGTTTATCTATAATTCAACCACAACAATGAAAAAGACACTTATGTGCTATATGTGGGCACAAAGCCCACATAGCTGATGCCAGCTTTTCAACCTGAGGATGAATGGGAGTTAGCAGAGGTTATCAGCACCATGCATTGTTCTCTCACCTCTGGGGTGTCATGTGATATGCCAAAATCCTCTTCAGTTATACTGTATATGATGAAATAAATTCAGGGCTGGTAGTTTGTGATTGGCTAAGCTTTTAATAAGAGAGTTATACTGGAAAGGGCCGCGAGGGGTGGAGGAGGTGGGGGGTGTTAAGTGTTTTTGTTTCCCTTTTTCCTTTGCAACACTTGTGCTCCAGAGCTGACACTCATAGTGTTTGGGATAAAACCCCCATGATCAAGGGCTCAGTGTGAGATCAAGCTGGACCTGGGGTCCAGCTGAGACTTGAATAGCTGTTTTGAGATGCAGTATGCTGTTCCTGGGTTTCCTTATTGAAGAAGGAGGCCAATAGTAATCAAAACAAGCTTATCTGAAATAAGATCGTCCCCCTATTACCTGCAAAAGGAGGCAGCCAGGATTCTTCATTTTTCCTGCCCTTGTAGGTGGTGTTTCATGTAGTAGGAGTATCTGTGTGCTGTACCCTTGCATGGCCAGGGCACATCTGGAGACATGTGAGTACCCGTGCAGCTGTGTGTACAGGCAAAAGTGTCCCTTCCAGAGTGAGGACCCTGTTCCTGGCAAGCTCCTGCTGAGCTCCTTGGTGACCCGGCCCCATGTCAGCGGAGCTGGTCCTGGAGTGAGTCACTGCAGCTTCCCTGGAGGGAAGTCCATCTGGGAAAAACGAACCAAACCAACCAAAAACAAAGAAGGAAACAAGGCATCTGTGTGCAAATGCCCCCTCCTGTTGCCAAAAACCTGATTGCAGTTAATGTCATGCCCTTCCAGTGGATAATCCTTGGCTAACAGGGAAAGAGAACTCCTGTATGCTCTCCAACATCCTTTCCTAACCTATTACATTGAGAGACACTGTTCTAAGTGATCTGAACAAGAATCTCTTCACCTGAGCATTAAATCCCATAAGATACTTTGTGCTTGTTTGTCTGTTTGGTTCTGTCCTCCCTGTAAATTCCTGCATTTATCTTCAGGACAAAGGATTAATTTCCTGATTTTTTTTATTATTTTTTTTCCCCTGCTGGGGAAAGGAAAAAAAAAAAAAGGAGGCTCTGTTTGTGTGTGACTAACCAGGAGCATTTTCAGGCTATATATCCAACTCTGTATGCAGCTGTTCTGGGAGAGATACTGAAAGCTGCAAGTGGATTCTTGTGCCACCTTATCTCATTCAGACAAGAGAAGACACCCCTTGGCTTATAACGATAAGCTACAGCCTTGATCGATTTGATCTGTGCTTCTGTTCTTCTTCATAATTTGAGCTATTGATTCTATTTATTAAAACTAATTTAAAAAACACAAGCCCTGAGTGCTCTGGTGTTCCAGATCAGTCTGCTCTGGGCAGTCAGCTCTGAAACTAATCCATTCACTGCTGATGTATTTTCATTCTGTTTTCAAGCAGAGTTCTTCTCAGTGTTTCTTTTTTCGTCTTCTGTTACGCTCTGAGAAAAAAAAAGACATCTAATTTCACACCTCCAGTTAGAACAAAGGGGTCTAGATATATGAAGTGAGCTTAAGAAAGTTTACCTCGCTCATATTCATGCAGGTTTTGCTCGGACGGTGACCCTCTGTGTATTGTTCTCTATTGTCTTAAATCAAAGTTCTACTTTTGTGCTAGGGAAGAAATCTGTGTATTTGTTTAAATGCACTCCTCTTGCCATACTGGAGTTAATGAGACTTACCATGTTCCTGAATTAAGGCCCAGCAGAGGAAATCCTTTGCCTGCTTCTTCCTGGGAAGCCCAAGCTGTCTAAAGGCTAGAGGATAGTTCTTAAAAAATAGGTACCTTTATTCAGACTTAGAGAAATTAAATGAAGCCTTTACTATTAAAAACAGATAAAAAATAAAACCTTCAGGATCTAAGCTGGATTTGAGTCTCTGGCCAAGTATCAGCATTTATTGGTATTTATTTACTGTCAGTGCATTTTGCTGGTGAGTTTTTAGTACCCTTCTTTCCCTCAGTTTAACGCATTTGTTTAAAGCTTCAACCTTCAAATTCTTCAGATGGTTAAAAGCTCTGTGGGTATCTTGCTTGAGCAGGGACTGGATATCATGCCCGCTGCATCTCTCGGCATTTGCTACTGTAGCATATCCCCTGCACAGTAAAAATACTCACAGTCTGTTCCTAATTTATCCTGAAGTCTGCTTGGTCATCCTCTCAGTCTGCAGCCTGTGATTTCTTGTGCAATATGTCATAACTATCAGCTGGAATCAATCAAACAAAATATAAGCCTAGATACCATCATAAAGAAAATAGGCATGGGGTAACAGCCTCCAAAGCCTTGGCCTGCTTTTAAAAACATTCCTCTTAACTTCAGAATCGGTATGGACACAGAAAGATAGAGTCAGGATTGCTGAATATTTCTTCATAGGTTAGAAATGCCTTACGTAGTGCTGTAGGAAGATACTGTTCTTTTGACTTGAAAGCCACAGGGAGGGTATTGATTGGATACTTGCAGAAACCAGCATTCAGGCAAAAACCCAGCTGTTCAGATACATTAAGAAAGCCAAGCCTTTCAGCTCGTTTATGATGCAGTGTTATCCCAACATTTTGCAGAGAAGGTGCATAGCCCAGAAAGGATCTTCTGCAAATGGTCAGCATCTCAAATTTGGCCATCAGCACTATCTAAGGGCGTGCTAGATACTCTTTCCACAATCCCCTGCCTTACCCCCTGACCTCAAGGCAGGTCTATAGACCAACAGAGGCAGATGACCCATCAGTTTTTCCACTGTAGGAAGAGAGTCCCTCCTCTGCCTCCTCTCTCCATGAGATATAAGCCGTGGCTATGGTAAGGCAGATCAGTTATCCCATGGACAACAGGGATTCTTAAGAGCTGCTAAGGGTAGAGTAAGACTTGGGCAAGTATTTAAGCTGTGTAGCCACAATACTCTTCCAGCATCCAACTGATTCCAGCCCAGAAGATTGCCTGAAATTCTTGCTATTTGTTTAGGAACCCTAAATTATCTCTTCTCAAATTATTTGTACATTCTACCTGTGAGTCCAGATAAGCTTCTTGCATCTATGCAAGCTCCATGAAGGAGTCCTGGCAGCCCATGTACACTGCATGAAGAGTCAAGTCCTCTTATTTCCTTTGAATCCAGCTGCCTGTGGCCTCACCTCTAACCTTTTGTAACAGCAGAGCTGATACAGCATCAGTTCTTGTCTACCCTCTCCAGGATATTTTATAGATCTTTAGCATCCCATTAAGCTTTCCAGGCTGAAAAGTCCCAGACAAATTGCTCATTCCTCTTATGGAAGCCAGTTCATATCTTTGATCAGTCTTGTTGCCCTTCTCTTTACCTTTCCCAACACTAGCATAACCTTTTCAAGATTAAAGGGATCAGAACTGCACCCTCTTTTCGAAGGCTATGTGAACCACAGGGTTTTTCATTGTAAAGAAGGGAGAGGAAGGTTTTAGGAAAAGAGTAAAGCAAACAGGCAAAAGCCCTTAAGCGTTTAGAATATTACGAGCCTGAGTCTGCCTCCCAAAGTGGAGGAGGGCAGTAAGGGATAACTTGAGATTTCACAGCAGCAGTGCATTTCCACTGTTTTTATGAAGATTGTCAAAATGACCTAGCAAAAGAATTTATGGAGAGGTGAAGCATTATTTTAATACTTTTGTTGTTAAAGAATGCTAAAGTGTTCTTGTTGTCTTTATTTTGGAAATGTCTTGTAGAGCCAATTCTGTGCAATGAAACAGGAATTTGAACACAGCACTGAACACTTTACCCAATTCAGTTTTACCCTTTGATCTTCTGGCAAAGGGAGGCATCTAATCCTTTAGTTGTTTCAACCTAAGGAGCAACTCCTTCTTATGTGTCGTACAAAAACTTGGACTAGCTGTAAATATTGAAGAATACTTCAATGTTTTGATCTAGAGAGAGACGGCTTGCTTCTGAGAGCGCCATGACAGGTAGTGTTTGCTTGTGCTGAACTGGGTATGTCAAGTGGTAATCCCCATTTTAGCAGACCTTTCCCAGACCTGTTGTGGTGTAGGTTCTTTGTCATTCTGATGTGTATCTTGGCAGAAGGGTGCATATCTCTGCATCTCTGCCTGTCTCAGGGACATCTTGAGTCAAGTCACTTCTTGACTTCATGTATCTATTTATTTCTTCTTGATTGTATACCATACATAGTATTTTGTAGTAAGGAGTTGCATAGCTTAACTATAAGCCATATGAAGACTGAACTCCTCCTGCTTTGTAGATCCTCTAACCCAGTTCTTTGTTTTATTACCATTGTCATACGTGTTTGTAACCTTGCTCCTCTCTCCCCTTCCAGATCGCTTATGACTACAATATGCAGGCCCCAAGCAGGTCTCCATGGGATACCACTCATGACCTTCCTTCACTGTGATGACTGTTACATCTATCCTTGTTTCTTCCAGTCAGATGTTATCCAGTTTTACATAAGAAGCTACCTGTCAGTCATTTAGAGAGCTAATGGAAATGTGTAGAAAGGGGGCAGAAGTCCAGGCATCATCCACTGAGGATAGATGTTGAAAGGGATATATTTTCCCTGGCAAGCTCTTTCTTAGAGGCCTTCTGTAATCTATAGCTGTGCCATGAGCAGGTCAAGTTTCTCCTCTCTCTATTTCACTCTTCTGTCACCCTTTTTAGCAAGACCATATATGTTCATTATTTTAAAGTGGTCCATAGAGGGTTCATGTTCAAGAAGCACTCTGAAGGTGAAAGCGCTAAGCACATCTTTATTCTGAACATAAGCCAGTCTTTCAGGTGCCAGTGTGATCAAGCTGGCATCTTTCTGAAACGATAATTAGAGATCCATGCTTGACACCTTTGCAATCTTTGCACTGTGTGTTACTGAGAAGAGACCTGTCAATCTTAAAGGAAATAGTACAGTTAGTATTTTTAAGGCTCCTGGTACACAAGCTGCTATACTATATTTATTCAGGGTCATCATAGTGGAAGGTAGATAGAAAAACTCATCATTTGCAGTGGCAAGCTAATCCTTGCTAAAATAATGGAAAATATAATGTTTTGGGGGATTTTTTTTTAGTACAAAGAGAAGTAATAAGGATTCCTGGCTTTGTCATTCCCTTTATATAAAATTGGTAAAGTCTATGGGGAAGACATCTCAATAACAGAGAAAGACTGTGAAAGAGAAGAGTTGTTCTCAGGAGAGAGCAGGATGAAATTGAAAGAGTCTATCCTCCTGCAATTCATATCCCTGTGAATGTTTCCCTCAGCAATCTCTAATGCACGAGCTGAGAAAAGTTCTTGACATGGAAACTGTGCGGCTTGGAAGAGCACTGGTGACATGGGAATGAGTGGTGAGCAATGGCAGTCAGCAAAAATCTTTATAGGACTGCAATAAGAAGTGGATAATGTGGTGGGTTCCACTGAAAAAGCTCCTCTTGGCAGCTGTCGTTACAGTTGGATGGCTCTGAGCTCTCCTGTGCTGGCAGGAGCCTGTTGCTTGTGTTTAACTCATGGGTGCTCCCATTCTGGTTCATCCTCTTGCACAGGCAGCAGCTCTTCCAGAAGCCATCTTCTGTCCCCCTGGCAACAGTCAGCTGAGACCTCCAGATTAGAGGAAGGTATGACCACATGGAAGGAACAGGAGATTTTGCTTCTTTGCATGGTGCTAGAGTAACAAAAGGTGGGGATTTTTCACCTTTGTCACTTTTAGTTTTATTTCAGAACATAAGCATCTAAAATGTAAATGCATACTTCAGTGTGTAAAAGGAAGGAAATGCTGCATTCACCACAGTGGGAGGGAAGTGGGAACATATGGCATAGGCCCAGCATGTTTCTGGATTTCAGAATAGTTATATCAGCAAAAGTCTAGCTGGTGCCCTGAGAACAGTGGAGTATGTGCTGTTCACATCCAGGACCCCTCTTTTGGGACATGCTATTTTCCCAGGACTGCCAGTCGAGTTAGCTGTGTTTGGCATTCATGCTGGACTTTGGAAAATATGACACATATTAGATTGCAGAAAGAATATCTACTTTTTCAAAGCTCATACTCAGACCCAGAGGGAAAAAAAAAAAAGTGTAATTGAGTCTCCAAGTGCTATTCCCTAAATTGTTTCTGGCTGCTCTGGCATCAAGGAGTATCAGATAGCTCATTACATCTTCAAGCAAGCCCTTGGATGTATCCAAATTAATCCAAGTATTTGGTGGGGACCCTGTTACTTGTTAGGCTTTGTGTGCTAGTTAGGGTGAGGAACAGTAAGTATCGTTGTTCCTATTTATTTTATTAATATTCTGTGATATTTCAGCTGCGTCCCATTAAGCAACGTAGGTATAGTGCCTGTGAGGTTATGGATGTGAAAACAAGCAAAAAGCACGCTAGCTCTTTCTAATGAATTTGACAAAAAAGATACCGTGTCAGAGGTAAGCTATTCAGTGTTTTGCTAAACAACGATGGTTCAGCAAGACATTTTGCAGAAAAGCTCCCTTTTTGTCCTTTACCTTCATTAAGACATGCAACCCAGAGCTTGAGGAATTTGGCCCCTGGACAAGTAGTCTCATTCAATAAAAATAGCATCATGTATGGGGGGCCTGCCAACACAGAAAATCCTGAGGTCTCAGAGGTAGAAATGCTATACACAAAGAACACTTGTCACCTTTCTGCTACGACCTCAGCCAGTAACTAAACCGCTCTTCTCTCCCTGCTGCATAATAAGATATTTTTGACACATTCTTGGGACAGGAAGAGAGTTGAAGTGGCCAGCTGTGTGTGAGCAGGATGGCTATTCTTGCTCCGAATCAAAAGAGAGTGAGAAAGTTTTGAAGACAATACCTAAAAAGCCCCCCATCTGGTTGGGCTGTGGACATTTTCCTTAACCTTATTTGCCTTGACAAGTTGCCAACGAGAAAGAACACAAAGTGAAATGCTCTTTGTGCCAGAACAAAATACTCGGTTCTTGTACAATACTTCTTTTGTTAGGAAAGTATGCAGAGATATTAATATAAAGAGATGCAACACTGAGGGTGTCCTCAGACCGAATGAATTTTTAATAGTGTCTCACTATAAAGATGGTTGCAGATATCAAGGTCAGATTTTAAGGAAGTTGCACATTTATCACAGGCTGTACATTTCTCAAAGGCCCATGTGACTAAGCTGTGAAGAACAAGGATTTGCTCTTCTAGAAGTAGTGTAGTGTCTTACAGGATAATCAATACTAATAAAGTATAGCTATTTGTAAAAATAAAGCAATCACTATTCTCTGTGACCAAGAAGGGATAACTTCATTCACTTGTGTTATTTATCTTACACAAAACACTTTTCACAGCATGCCTTTGACATTAATAGAAGCAATTTTAACTGTGCTTTCAAGCTTACTGCTGGACTTTTTTTGTGGGTAACTCATTCCAGGCAGTTAAACTCTTCCCAGATGCGAACATGATAACTGTGATTCTGCTCGTAGGCCTAAAGAGGACCTGTTTGTTGCAATTTATGCTCGGTGGCAAAACCTTTTTTTCTCTTTGTGTATGTACTGTAGGGGGGTGCAGAGCTCCAGCTTTGCTTTGCTTGACCTCTGGGCAAGCTTAAAGGCTGGAGGAGATCCTGCCTGCAGAGGTGGCATTCCTTTGCACTCGGCTTTATCTGCTGCTCGGGTGCAGGACGTCAGCTTTGGCCTTTGACTTGCCACCCCCTTCACCCACTGAATGGACCAGCGTCCTCATGGCTGAGGGTGTTCTGCTCTGTCTGCTCAGGGCAGACGTCATTTGTGTTTTTTACCAACTTTGAATTTCTGCTACTGGCACCTAAATCTTTGACAAAATTGTTTGCAAAATCAGTTGACATTTGCAGGCGACTGGTCTGGACAGTCACAATTCTGTTCCTCTCCAGCTTTATCTCAGGGCAAAGCAACCCAGCCTAAGTACAGTGACATAATCGCACTTGGTGTAGGTCATTGAGCGCCACAGATCGAGTAAAAGTTCTGGAGTAGCATCTGTTTTTCTGACTGTGAATTTTGCAGTCCTCTTTTTTTCACCCTCCAAATTCTGTGGGACATTTTTAATCTTCTGTCGCCAGATTCACCCCATCCTATTCAAGCAGAGGTATTTAAAAGCATCATGGAGCTTTATTTTTAACTGCCTCGGAAAGAGGCTATCTTCAGCATCGTGGGGGGATGTACAGTATTACTGAGGACAGTGTATTCTTTGTCCAGAAATGAAAAGGGTATCACTGCTGAGACTAAACATTCTGCGGTTTTGGAAGACTAAGGCAGGGGAGTAGGGGGAGTAGACTTTACAAGTATGTTGCTTAACCACTTTTGCAGTCTTTTAGATGCTTTTTTTTTTTCCCCTCACAACAATTTTCTGTCCTTCTTTATCTCTCCTTATCAGCTGTTGGCTGCTGAGGGGCACTGTGTGCAACTTATTAGCTGACCTAAGCAAGGTCTTGGGGGAAAAACAAATTCCACAGCAACTTTGCTGTGCGCCTGTGTGAGCAGCATCCCGGTTCTCCTAGGGAAACAGGCATTTCGTTATCCCTGTTACGGTATCATGGGTACTCAGTCTACAAGTGAGATGCCAACAGGACATCAGCTGTGGGATCTTAAAATGCTTCCCATAGGCTTTTTCCGGCTGGCTGGCATTATTACCCTGAGCAAGTCCTCACTAAATTTAGAATAGGAATGCCATCAGTACTATTCATTATCCTTTTAATCTAGTTCAGAAAAAAGAAAAGGAAATTGATTTTTAAGGGAGGCCACTGGTAAAGATTAAGGAGTCATTTTTCACGAGCTACTGCACATAATGCCTTATAGATTCAGACCTGCAAAGCAGACAGGCATGGCTAATAACTTTATCATTGCAGTTCTAATTGTATTTACTTTGGCTGTACATTGCTGTGTTTAACAGCACACAAACCAAAATATTTTCTTTCTCAGAGATGCCCCTTACATCACTCCCCGACCTGAAGAGATTCCCTAGTGGCATAGCCAAAAGGACGATGCGCTGCCCTCACAGTTATCCTGCATTTTTTCAGTCAGACAGAAGAATGGTTTTCCCTTATATTGCTGAACATGACGTTATACAATATGGAATGTCTCCCTGGTTAGTTCAGGTCACCTGCATGGTTGTGTCCACCTCTCCGCACCCCGCACCCCCCCAGGCTTATTGCCCCACCCCCCCAGTCTATTCACTGCGGGACCAAAGACAGAAACAGAGACGGCCTTGATGCTGTGCAGGCACAGTTCAGTAAAAGCTAGACGATTAGTGCATTATCAGTACAGTTTTGGTCAAAATTCTAAATCACAGCATCGTTATGAGCTGCCATGAAGAAAATTAATTCGCTCCTAGCCAGTTCCTGTACAGCCTGAAACTCAGGAGGAGATCTGTTGTTTCTGCCTTCTCCATAAAATATGTATTGCCTACTTTTTCTTGGAATACTCGCCTTTACCTGTTTTTATTATCCCACAAAAGGAATAAACCGGCTGTACAGTCTAGATAACTTGTCCTTTCACAAGCATTCAAAGGAGATGAGCAGCTGGTTTAAGCACATTAGGTGAATGCAGTGATTAGATGCTGCAAGCCAGATTGTGCATATTAACAAGGGGTTACGGTCTCTATCTTGTATGTCTCTTTACAGGTGTGTAAAGTAGGGGCTCTCAGTCTCTCAAATGTGTGGGTCATGTCTTGGTTGAAAAAACACATCGCAAGGCTCTTCCTCCGCTATCCAAGCATTCCTGTGCCATTAGGGTCCACTTGTTGAAATGAATCTGTAGTTACATTAATAGTCATTACTGGAAAAATATTTTGGTTGTCTTTGGTTTGCCTTTAAGATGATGGAGTAGCTCTCTGAAAAGATAAGCCAGTAGGATGGTGGGAGCAATGTTTTGTCACTGCCAGCGCCATTTCTTGTGGTCCTGTCAGCCTTACGAAGTCCCAACTTCAGCACTTCCTGGAACAGAGGCAATTAATATAAATCTTTCTCTGCTTTTAAATTAAAACCTCATGAGTGTTGAAAATAGCTTTCCAGCATGATATGAATACACTCTAAAGGCTTTAAAAGCAGAAAGCAAATGAAACCAATCTTTTTGCATTTAGCTTGAAGGTTTTTGAAGCCTGATGTTTTTAGCATCTGATTTATGAGTTTTGGCCTCCTCTCCACTTGCTATGTCTGACAGCAGCAACAGACTTCTTAATAGATTAGAGAGATCTTCCATCTAGGCAGTCGACTAGGAAAAATACTTCCATGTTCATGAATATATGCAAATGCCCCTTTCTAGTGAGATGTTTACTAGAACCAGACCCTAGTCATAGTGAAGTCATATGCAATATGAACCCAATTCAATGAGCTAGGAGCTTACAAATGTTCTTCATAAATTTAAGTTACGTTACATTTAGCTCAAAGGAATCTCATGATTCATTCCAGTGAGCATTAGGACAAAAGTTTAGGGCAAAATTACATAGATCAATTGACTTACACCATCTGGGACACAGTGTGAAGTATCTGTTTGTTTCCTGTTACAGCAAAATAGTCCTCCTCTGTTGTATTGACCAATCAAGCAAAAAGAGAAGAAAAGAAAATAAAAAGATTTTGTTCATTTTTGCATTAAATCAAGAGCACATTAAATACAACATGGCATCATTTTTTGTTCTCCTGAGGTAAAGCAAAGACTCATTTGTTGCTTGTGCTGGAACCTCCAGTGCATCTCCAAACCAAGAAACAAAAACAAAGAAACAACAAGAAAAAAGTACAAAGAGTAAATTAAATTTCACTATAAATCTTTGTTTGACAAAATACACGTTGCTGCAGAGGATTAGAAGGTGATAATATCAGTCTATTAGCTCAGAGATTAAAGTAAAATGTTCTTCAAAATCCTATCACAATTATTTCTTTGGAACTCAATTTAGTGATTTAGCATTATGGTCACCGAATCTTCTTGGCTTTTTATTTTATTTTCCTTTGGTCCTCAAGTTATAAAGTTTATAGTATCTGCTTGATATAGTTCATTTTAACATCATGAATTTGTAATTTACATGAGCCAGGGAAGATAATTCTACAATGCACACACTTTCTGATTAACTGTGTGTGACTTAAATAGATCTGAGAAATGAGTTTTAAAGAGTGTTTTGAAAGACCTAAATACAGCCATGCTTTATGAAGCAGAAATTAATTATTTTTTTTAGACTAGTCTAATTTCTGATAATCAGCGCAGTCCTTTGTTGTGCCAGGTTATTGCTGGTGATGGTGGGCGTTTGACAAGGAAGAGGGCTAGGAGGATAGGGCACCATCACAGTGCAGGAGTAAGTTCTGGTGGAGAATTTATGCAAAAGAGCATCTTCATAATTGTTCCAAAAAAAACCATGTGGGATTAGGGTCTGAAAACTCCTTTGATGAATATGCAAAATACATCATTTTGCACATAAATGGCTAACCTCACAAACACAGCATATTTACGTTGATTTGCTTAATATGCACACTTCACATGTTTCCTATGCACTTTTTTTTTTGAGACATTTAGCAGAAACGACCTGTATGGGTACACTTTTTTTTTATCCTGCAGTTTACCAAGTCTTTTTAATTATCCATACCTTGGGTACCAGATATTGGAATAATGATATCCAGTCCTCCATCTCTTCATGATGAGGCCGGTCTGATTTCTGTCACTGGATTCATGTTGGGCTAGATGGAAGAATATCAGTTTTTCTGGAGGATTTTTTCCCCCTTCATTTCTTATGTTCTGTCTGTCTGAACTACTTCAGCTGCAGAAGACTATTTTAGGAAAAGTTCCATAAATCTCTTCATAACTGGAAGTCTTAGAGGGTTATTCAGAAACATTTTACCAGTACCTGCTAATTTCTGTTGTTTGCATCGTGTCCTCTCTAGGCTTTGAGATTGAGTTGACACTTTGATGTTTCTCTTACACTAGACACACCCATACAGAAACAAGATGGATTTGGGTTGTTTGCTCTTCGTGGTGATATAAAGTGGAGTAAGTAGCCTGTGACAGTAGCTTCATATTAACTGAGACCCCACTCTTTTAAGTAACCAGGTTTAGATGTCTCTGTACAAATAAACAAATCAGTAGGAGATAGGTTTGCCCTACTTGAGCATCTCACTGGGTTTTCAATTCTATACCATGCACTGAGTGTTTAAACTTTTCAGTGCTTTTCTTGCTGGTTCTTAAGTGCTAACATAATTTTTTAGGTCTGTCCCTCCATTAAGCACATGTTTTTATTTACTTGTTTGTCTTGACGTGAAGCATACTTGAATGAAGGTGGGCAGTATTAATTTCTTTGACCGTACAATAATGCCAGCAATAAAACCAAGGAAATGCTTTTCAATTATTTTCTCCATGTACCTCAGAGAGAATAGGTACTGAACAGCCAGTATCTCAAGTCAAGTAAGGATTGATTCTGGGAGCCTAATTGGTGAGATTTATTGACAATACAGCATTTGGCTAGTTATAATAGACTCCTATTCATTATACAGTTGATAATTCAACAAGTAGCTGATTCTAATTTTCAGTGTTCCTTATGCTATTAGGGCAGACTTTATGAGCCTACTCAGGGATGTTTAAAAACAATTAACCTTAATTTTTTAAAGTAAAATGTGAGACTTCAGCTTTTAAACTTCAGTTTCACCTTAACTGCTCTGGGGCATTAAACACGTGGCTCCTGAATTCTGGCACCTTATTAGTGCAGGATAGCAGGGTATTCAACAAAGAAACTCAACGTTTGATTTTAACTTCTGTGCACTTGTGGCTTTACTCATGTAGAAAACCTCGTGAATGAGGTTTTCTTCTTAATTAGTTTCAGGATCAGGCTGTAAACTCCTGTTGTGGTGAAGCATGGCATAGGCCAGTGTTTAATTAAAGAATGGCAAACCTCCTGATGATCTGTACCTGCAGAGAGAGGATTCATTTTAGAATATTGCCATTAAAAAAAAAAAATAAATATGTAGGTGGCTTTTCAGACAGAGCCTGTTTTCTAGAGCTCCAAAATTAGGCATGAGTCTCTACAAAGGAGAGTTTAGGAAAGGTTTCAAAGCAGATCAAAGTAAAAGAGTTTCCTGATGGATCAGCTTTGTAGCACTAAGCCTGCTGGGTGTTCTGTGAGGATCCATTGTACCTATCTGCACTCTGAAAGCACAGCCGCAGCTTTGCATGCATTACACCGGCCGTGTTTTCAGCAGGGCTTTACAAATTGCCTAATCCAGGCTAGCACTTTTTGGAAGCTCTTTAATCCTTCTAACGTTTGCATAATGATCTCAATACTGTAATTCTTGTGTGACAGTGTGTTGGAGCTCTTTCTGACTTACATTAATGATAGTACAAGAATAATCTTGTATTCCGAATTGACTTCATCATCTTTCAGGATTGAGAATGCCAGAAATTTCAATGTTTAAAAAAGAGGGGAGCAAGTCCATTTCTGGTGGAATAACAGTGACATCCCTAGAGCTAGGTGAGCTGTACATTGACTTTGCCTCATTGAAGTAAATACTAACTCATATTTGGGAAGTTAAATGAAGGTGTAGATTATACTAAAGACTTACAGTTTAAGAATAAGAGCCTTTCACTGTGGTATTCTACCAGAATAATGCCTTTTTTCCCTAAGACTTTGATTAAAACATGATAATCTCCCATGAAAATTCTAAACTAATCAACTGAAATAAAAAATAGATGAGGATTGCATGAATACTTTATGAAAATGGTAAGAAACTAAGTCTATAGTTTTGAGGTATCGTGTTAAAATTTGCAGGACTACACAGATAGTACAGGCAGCACAGACACGAGCTGAAAGGCAATCCCAAGCAGCCATGCAAAACCAGTTGAGGTGATAAAAGTGAGGGATGGCCTGACAGGCATGCACATGGAAAAAAAAGACTTGCCTAGTAATTCAGAAAACAATTCATTTCCATGGGAAAATAGATGATGAAATTTAATCACAGGTTGATATTCATTTATGTAACACAGGTAACTTTTTTTTTTTTTAAAGAAAATACTAATTTTTAATAACTATCACTATATATAACTAATATAATATGATGGTTTGCTTATTTATCTGTTTAATGTTTAGTCCCTCGGAGTTTGAATATGGCATTCATTCTCAACAAAAAATACAAAAGTATAATACATCTCCCTACAAAACTTTTGTGAGGTTTCTCGTGTCTCAGCTATGCTCTTCTAACCTGGCATCTGGTCATAAGCTTATCGTGTGAAGCAATGTATCTTGATGAGTGGGTCATGTTAATATATGCAACTGTTTGTGTTCACTGCCTATGAATGATGAAATGCAAGAAAGAAAATAATTACCCAGATAACACCTAATTTCTCCAAGGAGTAATAGGAACCCTACCTTTCATTTGCTGAGTGCCATCAGAAGTTTTGTAGTCCTCTTTCTTTATTGTGATAAAAGGAGATGAGTCCAGATTAAGAATTTTTTTAATATGGTATTTTAAATCTTTTTTTTTTTCATCATAAAGCATATTCTGTGACATTTAAAAAAAATATTTAAATGTTGCCTTGGTGTATGTGTGACCAAGTTGTGTATTCCAAAGTCCCAATTTTGTGGCACATTGGGAACTAATTAGAAGAGAGACTGTGAGAAGCAATAAAAGATATTAAAGCTGCACTGACGGGAAATAGTAGCTGGCTCCTTAAATTATCTGTGCACCATGGTAAGGCTTATCTTGCATGAGCATGCAGGGGTACCTGCACCTTACATCTTTGTGTAAGCAACTCACAGCAGTCTGGCTCCAGAGGAGTGCTTTATCCTGTGCTGGAGCATCTCTCAAAAGAGAGGTTGAGATGAGAAAGACACTGTCTCCTCCCAGCACATAGCAAAGCTGTTGTGACTGGTTCTGGATTTCTTACTGGACCAAACAGGGGAATGGCAAATACTGATGGTTTTTCCCCTGAGGACCTCCAGAGGTCCTCAGGGGAAAAATTGCACTGTGCTGCAATTTTGGTCCGAGCAGGCAGTTGGATTCCCACAAAGCCTTTGAACACTACAGCTGTATTTAGATGCTGAAGCCTTCAGCCTGGAAACTATCCTTGTACCTGTGATAAAGGCGTCTCCTGTGCTGACAAGGCTACCGTGCAGTTCTGTGTTGTGAATAGTAAATAGTCACCCCATTTTCTCTCTTTTCAGGAGATTTGTCCTCACCAAGATCAGAGTCATTCCAAAAGGAGCTTTCGCAGGACTTGGTGACCTAGAGAAAATGTATGTATTATGTCAATATTTACTAGGAATCAACTATTTTACTCCAAACAGCAGTTTCTGATTGCCATTTCTTTTATGTCCTGTGAGCAAATCCCTATCTCTGAGCTTCATCTGGTTTCATCTTTCTGTTTAAAAAAAAAAAACAACTAGAAACTTCTTTTTAAAACTGTGTTCCAAAACATTGCTGTCATAAATTCATTTTTATATCAGCAAGCGGACAGTCAGTCCTCGGTCACAGGGTTGGTTCACTGTGGACCATCACTGCGATTAATAAATACCATGCCATAGCAGAAGATCATGGGAAACTGATTATTTTGAGAAATTTGGAATGAAACAGTGGAAAGATTAGGGAGGAAAGTGCTCTTGTCAGTCAGTTCTCTTTTCGCTGATGAATAAATAGGATTGTCTTGTGCATGTTCAGAGTCAGATGGCAGGATGTGTGAGAGAAGTTTATTAAGGGTGATCTGAAAATATTAGCACATAAAGGGTGTAAGCACCTAATTTCTGTGAATTTAATTATAAGCCTGGAGAAACAATTATAAGCACCTTTGATGAACAGATGTATCATACATTTATAATTATACTATTGTGGATGTATTGCAGCCCTCCCATCACTGTAAGTTATTCCCATGTTTCACACTGTTCTTTAGCAACAAAAAATCTATGGGTTAACTGGTGCTAGCACTGGAAATTATAACTGTCACTGTCCAACCTGAATTGTTATAGGGCATGTACAACTTTTCTGAATCATTTCATATATAAGCAAATGACAACTTTTTGTTTAGAAATATGCCCAATGTTTTCACCCTGGCAGGTGAGGGTCGCAGACAGGCTGTTCACCCAAGAGGAGTGTGAGTGGGGAAATGCACTTAAAGGCAGTGCTGTTTTCAGTGCTGTGTGTTTAATGGCAAAAGGGAAACACAAAACAGAGGAAAGGGAAAGGATTTTGAACCTTATGGATGGATAGATAGATAGATGGAGAACAAACAATAAACAGGGAAGGATTGAAGAGCTGCTGGTCAGCAGCAGGTGATAAAACTCACATGGTAGCTGGCCTTTTCTGAAGCATGAGAGCCAATTCAGGGCACCACCACAGGTATAGGAGTCTTCCATTGGCACATGGTACACCCTAAAATGTCTCTAGTTGCTGCAGCCCACTTGTAGGTCCGAATCCTCGTAACTCTCATCAAGCACTTCTGTAAGCAGTCATTTTTCTTGAGAAAAGGAAAAAATAAAAAAAAAGTCTTATTTTTTGTGGCCAAAAGTTACCAGTTAGGAAGATCAGCTCTGCATTACCAGTTTTGTTGGCACATGTTTCTTCCCAGTCCTGAAGGGTTCCTTTTAGCCTAGTCCTTGTGGAAAATCATTGAGCTCTCTGGACTATGAAGTGGGTTGTAAAGTGCATCGTAAACTACTCCCGTTATCTTTAATTACTCAGAAACCATATGTCAGGTATGTATGAAGGCAGCAATTGCATTGAATAGGATGTCTATAAGTGGTGATTTATTGTTAGCCAAAAAAATTATATATGGAAATGAGGCCAATTTGAAAATATATCTATGTACTGTTAGTATATGGAGGAGAAATGGGGACAGACAGTTTATAGCAAAACATCCTTGAAAATAAAAGTCTGATAAATATGTAAATGAGACCAATCAACATCAACAAAGATGCGGTATTTGCAGATGATATGGCAAACAGATAAAATTTGAAATAGCTCACAAATCCTAAACCTAACCCATAAAACATTTATCAGAAATATTCATGATAATGTAGGGGAAAAAAAAGTGTGTAATCAAACGATAGATTTGCATATAAAAACACAGCCTTTGTATGAAAGCCCTTTTACTCTTGCAAGTTCGTGCATAGAAAAGAAGATTAAAGCAAACTGTAGTCTATTTAAGGAAAATAGCTATTAATAATGTGATACCACCATATGGTAAAATGTGGATAGCCTGATGTATACAAATGAGATACTTCAGTGTAGTATATGTATGTGCTCACCTAGAACTAAATAGACTGAAAACTGAGTGACAAAATTTCCTGAGTGTGCTACTGAAGAAAAACAGTATCACAGTATCTTATACAGTCCTGCATATCTGTACACATGATTTTTCTCTTTACTTGATTGTTTCCAACTGTGTTTTGGAGAACGGGGTAGGTTTTAAAGCCCAGAAGTTATAGGCAAGTGGCTGTCTTAGGAGTCATCCATTGGGGATGATCTACTTGACTACAAGTTAAATCAGAGATGAGTCCTCCATGAGAAACCTAACTCTGTTGTATTTACAGTCAAAGTGCATGAAACTTTCAAATACAGTGACCAAAAATTTCTGGTTTTCAGGGGGAAAAAAATAATTCAGCAACATTTTTCATTGTTCCTGCTTTCTCTATGCATTTTAGTTTTGTCCTAACTACCTGAACAGCTTAGAGGTTTGCAGAAGTGTATTTTGCCACAAAATGTCAAATCCTTCCAGATACTTCCAGTCAGGCTCCAGTCATGGTACCCAGGAAGGATCTTGTTTGGTTTCCATTTGGAGTGCCCAAGGACTTTCCAGAATAGACAGGACTGACCATGACTCAAAATAGAAAAAAATAGTGTGACCTAGAACTGTTGGTATGAAGCACCTGATGTGCCCTCTCTTGTGAAGTTCCAGTCTTAGTTACCAAGACAAAATCTTTTGGGTTTTGTCCAATTTTTTTATTATTATTTATTTTTATTTGGAAAAAATGCAGACTGGAACATTATTTGGTAGAATTGTTACTGGAATACTTTTGCCATTTTGGTGCTTTTTCAAAGAATGAGAGCCCATTTGAAACACCTCTAGCTTGTCATTTTCTTCTCACCCATCTGAATTCCTTCAGATACTGAAAAACCATGAAATGTCCATCCTGCACATTGTCATAGAAAAAAACAACTTTCCCAAGTATGTTCTAGAAGAAAGATCTTCTTTTCTTCCCAGATAAAATGTTTAAAGCTGTGCAATATACTGACAGGCTCTAATTATCTGAGATTTTACTTAGATGCAACTTGAATTTTCTTATAGAAAACTACTTCAGAACTCACAGATCTGAAGAACAGCCTAACCAGCTTGTTGCTAGCAGTTCTCCAACTTCTGCACAGCTCTGGCTTTGTGTTAATTTAGCAAATAAATATTCAGGGAAGCAGATTAGTTATTCTCACTATGTTTAGTCTACTTCTCAGTCTTAGCCAACTGGAACATGGCAGCTCCTCTGGACTTCTGCTTAACCAACCTGTTTACACTCCCAGAACTAATTAACCCTCAAGTTACTAAATTAAAAATCAGCCCCATGCAGGCACGTGTCTGGCAAAATCAATTCAACATGCTCTGCAGCTGCTCTGTCATCTTCAACCTGCACTGAAAATGCTTAATTTGGAGGACAGACAGTCTGAAGCAATATTAAGTCTCCCTTTTTCTCTTGCTAAGTTTCCTTCTGTTGCTACAAGGCAGCAAAGTAGATTTGTGAATGTTGGTCTAACAGGGCCTGATTTGGGCATTACATTTGTAGGACATTTGGTCTGATTGCTTTACCCCATGCAAGCCGGAGGATGCAGATTTGTATCCTGAGACACAATTCCCTTGAAAATTCATCATCATTTTTGTATTCTTTTGGAGGGTTTAAGCTAAAACATAATGCTTTTTTTCATCATTCGCTCTCAAATCTAACCTCTGTGTGGCCAAGGAAATTCAGCCATATGGATGAAATACTTTTTGAACTAGTAGATGTTGCAGAGAAAGCACATCTTTATTGGCTCTGCTTTGTAGTTTTTAGTAATGGGAAAAAGTGGTTTCTTTAGCACATTTTGGCAAAAGAGACATTTTAAGAACATGAACGGCACTGTGGCTAACAGAGCTTGAAGCTCCTTGATGAGGTCTGAAAACCCTGGAAAGTGTTAAAACTTTTAGAGTTGATGGAATCTGACAGAGTTGACACTCAGGGAAACTGGTATCTTGTGTATGTGGAAAACAGCAGGAATACATGTACCTGCTATCTACAGCTCTCTCATGGATTTGTAGAGAAAATAGCTCTGATTCCTGTATCTGTTTAATCACTCAGTACATTCAAGCTTTCATGGTGTTTTTGGCTGGGACTGTTGATCCAGTGATGGTTCATATGAGCAAATACTCCTGGTCTGTGACCTGGATACATGAGCACCAGCTTATTTCATACACAACAACTGACCTGACATCTGATGCTGAAATCTCTCTCGTTTGCTCCTGTAGGCTAGAAGGCAGGTCACATTTTCCTCTGACTTAATTAAATCAATCACAGTTACCTTTTGTGTTTTACCTAAGCTGAGGTGAGGTACTTGGGAACAGTAGAAACAGCTCAACAGAGTATTTTGAAACACGTGCTAAAGTATGTTGCTGAATCTCTTTTCCTGTGAGTGGGGAAGGAGCAAAGTTCTTGGTTTGATGTAGAAGTCTCATCGGGAGAATTTGGCATAGTGGGAAATCTTCACTTTATTTAGCGAGTTTTAACAGCCTGGCAAGTTGTTAGGTTCACCATCCAGACCTTCTTTGGCAGTAGCCATCAGAGCTGCATGGGCTTGCAAATGGCTAAGCGATGTCCATCCTCCCATCATCCCATGCACTCCTGAAGTCAGTTTAATTCAGCCCTGGCATGTGATTCTATAGCACTTGGCCAAAAAGGTCAAAAGATTCTATAACAGGCCAAAAAGATAGGAAGGAAGTGGGGAGGCAGAAATTATTCAGCTAAGGATGAGCAGTCTGTGTTTTCGGCTATGGAGAAAGGTGGCCAGTATTTTGCAGCTTCTCCGATTTTTCTTGCACAGTCTATTGTGTGCTGCTTCATTTGGTATGCAAAAGTCTGTGATTAAATAAGACCATTAAAGCTATTTTGAGAATTTAGGATTCAGTGTAACCAAGACATTTGGAAATTGATGCCAAGCAGGAATTCCTTTCTATCTTTTGTTGCATCTTTTGAATAAATTTGCTATTTATTTTTTTGCAAGGAGCAAAATATGGATTTGCAGGATCTGCTGTGATAGATAAGTTAAATAGTGCATGTTTACAGAAGTATTTATTTACATCCTTAAGGTGAAAGGGGGACATGGTACATTATGTGTACCAAAATATATATGTATCAGGTAACAATCACACTTTGGTAATAAATACTGCAGGGTATATTCTCAAGGTGCACCTCCATGGATATTAAATTCTAATTTACATTATAGGAAGTTATGTGTAACATTCTGCATCTTAAGGGCAGGGCATGAAAATAAGTATGCTACTTAATGCATTTAAATTAGTCTAAATATATATTTTCTCTCAGGGATCAGAGAGCTACAGTTCAAAAACATGAAGGCCAGTAACCAGCATAAGCAAAGAAATTCAAAGTTCAGGCTGTCATCCCAAGGAATTAATGTTTTAATGGGACCATTCTTATGATACAGGTCTTTCTTCTCTGCCTGCCTGGTTTAATTCTGTTTGACCTAGCAGGCACTAAAGACTGCTCAGACATGTCAGGCTGGTAGTCATAGAATCATAGAGTGGTTCAGGTTGGAAGGGACCTTAAAGATCACTGAGTTCCAAATCCCTGCCATGGTCAGGGACACCTCCCACTGGACCAAATGGTCAGGCAGTCAGCAATCACAGCAGGTTTCTGGTTCCCGCAGGTGGACTTGCAAGTCCAGATGCCCTCATCCCACCTGACTGTCCACGTTTGATGGTTATTGGTGGTTTTGAACATTTTTTTCCTATCCTGGAGGGGCTGCTTGCACTTCAGACCTCTGATTCAGCAGCAAAATCGTGTAAGAAGGCTTATCCTCTGCTATCTGCACCGTACACATTCCTTAGCCCAACAGCATCCAGGGTGTCAGTCTTCATTTGCCCATTTCTACACTCTGCCCTTTGAAATGGGTTCCTGCAAATGGGATTTGAAAGGTGAACAGCTACACCAGCTTCTCCCAGGGGTCCTGTAATACATGGTGGGCAGAGGAGCCAGGCAAAGCAGTGCCTCGTACCGCTGTCTCTCCATGTGGCCGTGAGCAGCTTGGGTACATTTTCTTCTTAAAGGAGTGCCATTACTTCAGATGGCCTTTGCAAATATCATTCTTTGGACAGCAAACTTAAATGTTTGGTATGAATACATAGGCGTGCTCTTAATTCAATTAATTTCCTGAAAGTAGAAGCTATGCCTTGTGTTCTAAAACATAGCAAGTAATGAAAGAAGACATGGCAGTTTTATTATAATCTATAAATGTTTCGCTGCATCACCACCTACCATTCTGCTTTTCCCTGCCAAAGCTTACCTATGGAAAAGATTTCACCCTTGAAATTATTGTTGTTTTCCCTTGTGCAATTACAAAAACATGAAGTAGACATTTGTTATCCATGTCAGCAACTCACTGCTTTCAAAGAACAGAGATTTTAATTACAGCTTTGTGATATTTCAGTAAATGTATACACTGATCTCAATCCTTTGCTAGTGCTTGGGCGGAACAAAATCACAAATAAAGTAAAAACCCTTAAAAGAAGATGCTAGGAAATGTAATGTTCATAGCATCGATATCAATATTTTCTAAATTTCCTGTTTAAAAAGTCCCAGAAAGTCCTGCTAATATTTGCATATTTTAATTGAAACATGTTAGAATACAAGAAATGAAGTATTCCATAATTCTTTCTGTGTGGTCTGGTATCTTGAAGCTTGCTTTCTTTGATAATATAGATTTAGAAAGGGAAAAATGGAAACACATTTTGTCATTACTTCCTTTTGTTGACCAAGAATGAGTTTTGTGGTAATGAACTGTTAGCAGAATCTTTATTTGTTAACTGCATTGATATGAAGCCAGCGTTAGATGCTGAAGCATTTAATGGAAGAATCATCTTGGGCATCATTTCTGGTCCCTGCTTTACAGCTGTCTAGACACATAGACAGGAAAACAAAAAACAAAGAGAAATCCATTTGCCTGAATGTATGCTTCTCCCCAGTGACTTACTCTTCAGATTACCTGAATTCATAGAAGATGAAATGTGGGCAAATGCTTGTGTGACTTCCCACTTTTCTTTAAGGGGAAACTTTGATCCAGTGTTCTTCTGCTGCCTTCTACTCAAAGAAATGAGATAAAATCAAGTGTGTGCTAAATGAAGATAACTCTCTTGTGTATCGAAAGGTAGGTTCTAAATTAGCCTCATTCATTCAAAATAAAATTTAAGGGTCAAATGAATATTTTTAAAAAGAAATTCTCAGTCCTGTGGTCAAAAAAAGTCTCCAATTGGATATGTTTGGGTTTGGCATGCTGTGGTGGTTCATGTGGAGATACTTGCTTTCTCTGAATCGATCAGTTTTGGAAGGCAGCCTCACTCTAGGTCCTTGTCTCAGGTGCATGAACCTGATTATTGCAATTGATAAACGTAGCAAGGAGCCTCAGAACTGACAGTTATCCTGTGGTGCAGAATTAATACAATAATCTTTCTTTTGTCCTGTGGGAAATGCTTTATGCATACTGAAGAGGCTGATACGTTCACTTACTGGCCCACTTTCTGAGACTGATCTCAGGGGCTTTTTGGTGGGTTTTTTGTTTCAAGAGGGACCAGAACCAATGTTGTAAAATGTAAGATGGTTGCCAGCACAGTCAAAAATTTTTCCCCAAAGGTGTCGCTTCTTTTCCTTCCAAGAGCTTTGCTCTGATCTAGAGTAAAGGAAGTTTCAAGTTGTGATTTATTATGAGATTCTTATACTGTCAGAGTAGAATCAGTTTCCTTTTAAGTGACTTTGCAAATATAAAATTGCATATTTGCTAAAAAGCCTAAAATAGTTCTTATGCTGGCTGAGCAATATATTTATTAAACTTACATATGAGAAAATTAAATGAGAACTCAGAATGGCTGTTTGTAATTATGTTTTATATTTTCAGATGTAATTCATAGTTTTTATGTGGCAAAAGGTGGTTCTTCTCATGTGATTTTTCAGAATATTTCTCTGATTTAAGTAACTAGATTTTTCTTGTTAAAATAAATATATTAATTCAGTTTTAGTATCCCTACATAATTTATTAAAAAAAAATAAATAGTATTTTGTGTATTAATTGCATATAACTGAAATTTCTGGAAGGAATTCAGAATAAAAAGTATTGAGAGTTGTAAGTACAAGATTAAATCAAAATGAATACAAGTAAGCAACATTAAAGTCAACAATTATTTTTAAAGAATTGTAAGAAGGTTATTATAAAAGGGCTTTTTTCTTTCTCTCCCACCCCCCCAAAAACAAACAAACAAATTATCTGCATTCTTGTGTGGAATCAAATAACAAGGCAATTCTGAGAGGAAACCTATGTACCCAGAACTACAGTAGTTGCACCTCACTTGGTTGTTCAGCTCAAACATGCAACATTTCCACCTCTTCCACCTGACAGACAGGCTCGTGAGGGTCTCCAGCTCCTGGTGGACCATGGTGCTGTGCTGGTGGGAATCTGTGGGAACTCAGGTGACAGTGTATCCCAAGAGGCATCATAGTGCCATCTCTTTCCAGATATATCTGGCTTCTGGGTTTGCTCTAAAAAAGCGCTGCAATTAAAAATAAATAAATAAATAAACAACAACAACAATAATAATAATAATAATAATAATAAACTATTAATTAGAAAGGCAAGTTCTTTATTCATGTAAAAACAGTTTTTTATAGGATTTTTTTCTATTAAACTCGTGTACAGATCCTAACTGTACCAATGAGTTGAGTGCAAAAGGTGTGACCTACTTGAAATTGTGGCCAATTTGCTCTAAATGGGATTTTCTTCATGTTTATCAATGCCACTACTAAATATTGTTTGTTAGAAGGAGGAAGGCTGGCACCAGATTGGAAGTGGTAATTCAATTTCAGGAGGATTTCAGAAACATCTTCCCATATTAATTTTATCTAGCTTTTCTGTTTATTTTAGAAATAATGTTAGTGGAATTGGTATGTTACAATGAAGGATTGTTTCCCATTGCTTTACAAATCCTGCTACAAATCTCAGCGTTTATGGAAAACAAATGTTGAGATGAAGTCAAGACATTTATTTTCTAAGCAGGAGATGTTGATTCTCTGACAACATTATACTGAATGGCCTTTATTTCTATTATGCCAAATGATTGATGTGGATTTAATCATTAGTTTGATGGCTGCTTTGCTCAGTGGAGCTGAGCATTTTATCATTATTAGTGAGCTGCATTTTGATTTTTCTATCAGACACTGCTGGCCCCTATTAATCCCAGGTGTGAAACCAGAGATTCTTTGTGTCCATTGTTTGTCTTCTGATCAAGCCAAGAACAATTTGCTCACAAAATACTGTGAATATTTGGTTTGATTTCTCAAGCAGGAGCATGGTTTTAATGACAAGTTCCAGATAAGTGCTTGATGCTTTAAAAATAAGTAAAAAGCACCTTTTGTGAGTAAACTGCATACTGCATGGTAGAAATAGATGTGTGTATATATACACATGCATTTGTGTATATATACATGTAGAATAGTCTGGAAAAGATTTAAGTTGCTAGAATTTAGAACAGAAAACAGATACTAAGCCATAAAATACTTTGAACGCTTGGGGAGTCAACACCGCAGATCAAAATTACAAATGATTGTGAGAGAAATACAGAGTGCTAAAAACGTGTTGGTTTCTGTGCATTTTCCAACGCATTCAGCAGAGGATTAGGAACGGGGGAAGAGGGATAGGTTGGTGGCTTTCCTAGTTCAGAATCTTATCCATGAGAGTTGCTGATGGCAATTGCTGAAGGAGGACGTTCAAGAGAACGCCTCTGGAACAATTACGGAATAGCTCATCTATATGGACAATTTATTTTGTCCATCTCATAGAGTGATCTCTTCCAAGGAGGAGAAATGCACCTAACAAATAATGAACTGTTCAACACAAGCTCCTGGAACAGTCTCCCCGTGTTGCCTTTCTGCTGTGAATTTTCTCCAAATTAAACTCATCTTTGTTATTTGGAACCATCATTTACTTCTGTCTTGCTTGTCTGCTCGAGAGCAAAAAGATTTACATCTTTATCTGGAAATGTTTATAATTTCTAGTGTAATTATGAAGTGAAGGTGCTCGTTAGACATGTCTAATCCCATTGTCAATCTTGTATTTTTTTTGAATGAAATTTTATGATGATATGGTTTTCAGCTTTATTTTCCATATTTTAAGACATCTTGGTACTGGATTTTTACGATTTTGGCTTTCCCCATCTCTGCTGTGAGAAGGGGCAAGCACAACATGGTGAAAAGCATTCACTTATTTGTTATTTTTGTTCCCAATTAGACAATGCTCTCTAGGGAAGCTGGCAGTGGCTGAGCTCCCTGGAGGAAGGGGGATCGGGTATCCCTTTTGACAGCTCTACGGCATGTTGGGAGGGGAGCAGCTTTGAGGAACCACAAGTGGCAGGAGGTTTCCAGGCCAGAAATGGATGTGTGCAGCTCAGAAGCTGTGTTGTGGAGCAGTGAGCATCCCCGAGGGTGATGAACAGGGTTTTGCAGGAGGGCTGGACAGAGATTACTGAATAAGTCATTAAGGAACTCCAAACCTTCTCCAAAGGTGCTGGATGTCAGGGAAGAGGGGATATAAATTCTTCTCTATTCTCTTCTATCTATCCAATAGCCTTTGTGCTTTCCCTGCATTTAAGGTAATTATCCTAGTTTCTATTGTAATAAAAAATGCCTTTTTTGAGCTTAAAATCATTTTGTTCTTCTTTGGGGCATTCTGTACAGAGGAAAATCAAGACGCACTGCCTCAAAGCTTATGGAATGCCATAGCATAGCACTATCCAGACTGTCCTGGAATTCTGTTTTCATCATGTGGCACATTGTTCCTCCATTCCCCAAGCCCTACTTTCTGTTTGGGGACCCAGACCTACAAACCGGGATGAGCTGAGGCTGAAGGCACAGCCACAGCAGAGAGATGATCTCCAGTGGGGAACAGAAAGAGCCAAGTGGTACCAGGTTTTTACAGAGGCAAGTAAATAGATCACAGCTCATCTGCAACAGCCACATGCCCAAGCATAATTGACAACACGCTATTTAAAAATAAGCTTCGTTTTGCCTGTGTTTCTTGGTAGCAGACTTAAACACGCTAACAAGTAAAGTGACTTTTCATGAGCCTTCGTTGGTCAGTACCAAGTGCCCGTGAATAGCACATGATGTTTTCATCCTACTGTGCTTTCAGGGTAAGTGATAACATGTTAACAACTGAAACAGGCTGTAAAAATGAGGTGGAAATTGCGTCAGTGATGGGCAATCACCCAGGTCACTAGAAGGAGGACTTCCTAATGGGATCTCAGCTAAGCACTGCACAGCTTTAAATCCCAGAGAGCATCTTCCTGTGAACTGGCCAGTATCACCTTAGTCCAGGTTTCAGGGATGCCTCCCACACAAAGAGATTGATTTCAGATGTAGCTATATTGATAAAAAGCTGTGACATTTATTTTTTCATTTGATGGTGTACAGTCATCATCAGTCCCAGTGATGTGAGAGTGAAGCGTCTTTTTATCTGCAGACCTAAGGATGCTCCTATGTCCTGGTTTGAGGACATTTTCTCCATATTTTGTTAATTTGTTGGCAGGTTAAAAGCTTTGTGCAATCTGGGAAAGTGGCAAAACCTTCTTTTGCCGTGACTCTTTTTGTTCACAGGAGGGTGAGTAATAGCAGAAAAGTGACCATCCTTTGGGGAAGATCGTCCAGGAGACTGCTCCTCCTCTTCTTGCCGTTATTGACTCTCAGTAGCCTCTTTAAAAATCTATAGAGCTTACTCCAGCATTGACCTTGTCTAATCATATTGATTGTTAGTAACTGAAGGCTAATTAGGAAGCAAGTTGCTATGGTAATTCTTGAGTCATACATATAAAGAGAAAATGCTGCTAAAACCACTAGTGCGTGGTGACTATTAGCATAGTTAAACAAATTAAAAAATGTAATTCATTCAGATTTATGCTGGAATTCAAATGAAGATACAATATGCAACAAGGAATTTTTTTTCCCTTGCTACCTCATTTTCCTCTTTTGTAAGTCATTTTGTTCTTTTATTTGTTGTTGAGTGAGTTATGCATAATTGTAGGACTAAATGACAAAGTAGAATTTGGGTTGTTCTTCCCACACACGTACCCTGCAGCCCACACAAAATATGTGACAACAAGCTTCATGTGAAAGAAGAATGACTCAGGCAAGGGGTAATAGCACACAGAACCCTCCAGATTTCTAGGTCACTTGTTCATATCCAGTCCGCATGTGTGTGATGAATGGTTTATTTTTGCATGGGTAGGTTGATGGCTTGCATACCAGGAGATGGTGATCTCGGCTCCTGCCCTCAGGAGATGGTGATTCATGGCAAGCTAGGGCTGCTGCAGCTGGCTATCAGCAGCAGCCTCTTTTGGCCAGGCTTTGAAATGGCTCTGCAGCAGAGCCAGTGTCTCGGTGGGTGACCATACTCTGTTGTGGGGCACTGTGGGGAGCTTGGATTGCTTTGGCTGTGCTGTGCCTCATCTGTGGATAAATGGAAGATTTTGCCAGTCACATCTAATTGAGTCGTTTCATCTTACTTTTAACTAAATGTGATCCGGTGGAAAATCAAGGGCATTCTTCCCTGTTTAATGGGGGTCTTCCTTCTGCTCCTTTGGCATCTTGCTAATTAGTCATGTCCCACACAAATCTTAGCTCTCCTAATGAGTCTCCATCAGCACATCTTTAAGGAGGAGGAGGATATAAGAGCAGGCATCCTGGTGGTACCCTTCTGGACAGGTTGAATGATGAGGTAAAATGTGTCTAGGAGAGTTCATGGGACTAGATGGGAGATTGGAGTGCACTGAGTTCAGGTCACATCCAAGTGACCATGAGTTTCTCAGCCCCCTCAGTCTTCTGTGGGTGAATGTCCTTAAATCAACTTCAGGAACACATCAAGAAAAAAGCAAGCAGAAAGGCATCCCCTGTGTAGTATGAATCTTTTTTAACAGGTCTCATAAATAAATGGAGTATTCTTTCTGTGGCTTCCTGGGACTTGTATGCTCACAGAGTTGCATTTATTTAACTGAAAATAAGGTATAAAATTGATTATTAAGAAGTTTGTGCCACTTAAAAAAAAAAATGCAAAAAAACCCCAAAACCAACTAAACAAACAAAACCAAAAACCCAAACCAAAACAAAAAACAAAAAAAAAGACCCCAAAAGATAGAACAATGTTTAAATTGTTCAGGATCAAGTGAATCAGAGTAAAATTACTTGAACAATGAAACTGAAACATCTGGTTTTGGGCTTTGCTTCATCCTTAAGTTAAATAAGTGTCATTGTAGAGACAAGTCCGGAGCCTGATATTTTAAATGACACACTTCACAGTACCAGTAATTTAGCCCCCAGGGAAAACACAAATTAAAATCCCTTGTACTTAGCTGCTGCCTAATCAGTCCTCACCAAAAGCTCCTGGCTGGATATAGGGTCCGAAATTCACCTGGGGGATTTCTTAAGCAGAGCCATCCTGCAAACCCATCTTCAAACTAATAGAAAGAATATAACAAAACCCTGTTATCTTTGTGTAGGAGAATGGGGTGTGTGCTGGTACTGCTGGTTGCTTTTTGTTTGCTGTACCTTTTTGCCTGTAAGGAAAATGCATTCCTGTCCAGGGATCCAGTCCAAATCCTTAGGGATCTGGGTATCTTCAAGATAGAACATCTTTCTATGATCAGAGAGAGGTCTCTCTGATCATGTTCCAAAATATGCGTTATATTTGTTTATCCATTTCCCTCTTAAAATAGTCCATAAACAAATTTTGTTTTCCATCTGATGGAAGAAATGATATTGTAGTTGCCTTTTCATTTTTAATTCGGTATTTAACATACTCAAAACATTCCTTTAAATCTGAAAACTAAATTGCTCTCACAAGATTGCCTTTGAGTGTGTGTACTTTTGTGTTCTTTTGTGTATTGAGCTGCATGCTTTATAGAGACAATATTTATTTAATTTTACAGGAAAATATGCACTCCTCTAAAATGTAGAATTTTAATAAAAATACAGATGCAATATATTAATACCAATTGATTTCCATGCTTCCTGCTGCAGAGTCGGAAATCTCCTTCAGTCTCAACTAAGAAATGATAATAATCAGAAAAGATGGATTCAGTTTTCTTTTTATTTTTTTTTTTTAATTTTTAAATGTATTCCATTATCAAGACTTTTCCAAATGGTAATTTTTTGTGGTTTGGGATCTCTTCAGGATTTTTCTTTTTCCTCCCTAATCAGTACTATTTTTTCAAAATGTTTTACTGGAAACAAAAAAGTTTTGCCAGGCTTATATACTGTAAAAACACTGTAAGTTCCAGTTTGTTTACATCCGTTTAGGAAGACAGACAGAAAATGATTAAGTATATGCAATGCACTGCAGCGAATTAATAGACACTGCAACTTCTAAGGAAAACATTTTTTTTTTTTATTCAAACCACATTTCTTGTTCAGTCTCCATGTTTAAGTGCTGTGGCTGGGGAGGAAGATTCCTCTTATTTTTTCCCGTGATGAAGAAGGAATAATAAAAAATAAAAACTTTCGGTAAGATTTGTTGCATCGTATCTAGCTCAAACTTCTTCCCATGTCCCCACTTGGATATGACTCAGGACAGTGTGGAGGAGAAGGGCTCCCAGGGAGACCATGGTGTTCTTACATAGGAGAAACAGGTCATTCCCAAGTGGCCAGGAATTGCCTTTGGATTCTCAAGTGGTTTGCTTCCTTCCTACAGAGACTCCTCTGGGGGAATCAGCACTGAGGGCTCCCCATTGAAGGGCTGAGCCCGATCTGAGGGCTTTCTTATTTAAGCACAGATAACAGCAGAAGATAGCAGGAAGCCTTTTTTTGCCTAGAGTTTCCACAAGCCTGAGTGCAAAGTATAGTTCTGGCAGAAGCCATTGGTGGCATAAACGAGCAACTTCCTTGTCAATAGGGTTAGATGTGCAGAAAAGTTGCTGCTCACTGGTATTAGTGAGTAAGCACCACTGTGTGGCCATGTGTCTATTATTTTAATTGCTGTTATTAGAATATTGTGTGTGCACAGCCACAAAGGTAGAAACACATTAATAGACTGGATTTTGGACCAAGTTTTATGACATATTCCCTTCCCCCTATTGAGAATCATAGAATGGTTTGAGTTGGAAGGGACCTTAAAGATCATTGAGTTCCATCCCCCCTGCCCTGGGCAGGGACACCTCTCACTAGACCAGGTTGCTCAAAGCCCCATCCAGCCTGGTCCTGAGCACTTCCAGGGATGGGGAATCCACAGCTTCTCTGCGCAACCTGTCCCAGTGTCTCATCACCCTCACAGGAAAGAATTTCCTCCTAATACCTAATCTAAAACTCCCCTGTTTCAAAGCATACCCCTCATCCTATCATTGCACTCCCTGATCAAGAGTCCCTCCCAATCTCTCCTGTAGCCCTCTTTAGGTACTGGAAGGGGCTATAAGCTCTCCCCAGAACCTTCTCCAGGCAGAAAAGCCTCAACTCTCTCAGCCTGTCATCATAGGGGAGATAATATTTTTTATTCTGTGTGCAGTCTTGCAGTGTTTGCAAGTGAAGAGGGTTATTTCTGTCAGGGAAGTTCAGGTCGAAGCATGTGATTTTCCAGGGTTTCATAGTGGCGATCTGTTCAGTTATCTGTCAAATAAGACTAGATATATTGAAACAGGCTTCACTTTGCTGGCATTAGCCACTTGGCAAAAGGGTTAGGGATTGTATGTAATTCCCATGTTTGTATAATATCTCATTTCTGCATCCTACAACATAGAATCTGAAGATTTGGGCTTAATGGTAGGGGTTTTTCTGCTTATGATAGCACAGTATCACAATCTGATAAATAACCATCGTTACACACTTGTTTTGTAAAACTTTTAACTCAGTTGCTTCTTGCTGGTGCTTGTGTTTTCTCTGGCAGTCTGCTTCAAGGCAGAGGTTTGGTATTAGCTTTGGAAGCACAAAAGAAGATCCCTTTCCCAGGTAGGTTATATCTGAGGGCCCCAATAATGCAAATATTTATGCAGCAAGGTTTTGACTGAGCCTAAAGCCAAAGCTCAGGGATATAAGTTTGTAGGGTCAAATCCTCAGTTAGACACAACCCACAAGAACAGCGAGTATTTTTCATGGAAGGGAACATGAATGCAAATAGAAAAGAGAACAGCAGGAAATCTCTGTGCTGGAAAAAGGTATTTCACAGGGAGACTGTAACACTGAATAAGAAAAACCTGAATCCCTTCAGGAGGACATTTGAAAGATGCAGTGAATGGTGTTAGCAGCTGGAAGATAATGTTTGTGTTCATAATTGTGTTTAACATTAGGCAATGCTGATATTTTTCTCATGATGGGTCATGCCATGGAGATTGATTTTCACTGAAGTGTGTGTAACATGTTACTCTGGTGAATACTCAGAGTCCTCTCATGAACACAGGAAGGTTTTAAAGGCCAGAACTGAGGAGTAAGATGGATATTTTTTTATAATTTTCCCTCTTTGCTAAAAAGATTAATTGTGTATATGTGAGGCACTTGATATTCTGGATCTTCCCATTTCTCTAATGCATTGGAGTTACTAACAAACCATCCTCTAGAGGCATCTCTAGTGTGTGTGTGTTTCCTTAAAGCATTTCAGAACTGTCTGTTGAAGTGTCTGGGAACATCTGCCTCAAGATGGTCTGTTTGGAAAAGCTGTCACTAGACTTTGGGTCCTGGAAGCCACATCTTCTCCCAATCCAAGACACTTTGTCTGTTAATTTTCCCCAGTAATTATTTTCCCCTTTTCCTCATTCAGCTGCTTTCCTGAGTGGTTATCCCAAATGTAATCTCCTCATCTGCCTTGGTCATCTTTATAAAACTATTCATCATCAGCTGGCTATCAGAGCCAACAGAGAAATAACAAAAGATAAGTGGCAATAAATGCTGCTAGCCCAGTTCCATGGAAGGAGTTATGATGTGAGCATGAAGCTTGTGTCAGCATCTCTGAACTAAGACATCCCTTCCTCAGCTGAATCTTAAAATCATAGAATCATAGAATGTTTAGAGTTGGAAGGGATCTCAGAGACCATCATGTTCCAACCCCCCTGTTATGGGCAGGGATACCCCCCACTAGAGCAGGTTGCTTAAAGCCCCATCCAGCCTGGCCTTAAACACCTCCAGGGATGGGGCAGCCACAACTTCCCTGGGCAACCTGTTCCAGTGCCTCATTACCCTCACAGGAAAGAATTTCTTCCTAATATCCAGTCTAAATCTCCCCATTTCTAGTTTAAAACCATTATCCCTTGACCATCTTTGTCTGCCAGTGTGACCTCAAGGTACTCTGGAGCCCTTTGGAGAAGACTGGAATGGCAGGAGTGGGGGTGGATCTTATCAATGCTTATAAATACTTAAAGAATGGGTGTCAGGAGGATGGGGCCAGTCTTTTTTCAGTGGTGCTCAGTGACAGGACAAAAGGTATCTTGAAAGTGGAAAGTTCCATCTAAACACAAGGAGGAACTTTTTTTCTTTTGAGTGTGGCAGAACCCTGGAAGAGGCTACCCAGAGATGTGATGGAGTCTCCATCTCTGGAGACATTCAAAACCCACCTGGACACGTTCCTGCACAACCTGCTGTAGGTGACCCTGCTCTGGCAGGGGGGTTGGACTAGATGTTCTCCAGAGGTCCCTTCCAACCCCGTATCATTCTGTTATTCTGTGTGCTAGGGTGGATGCTTTTATTTTAGAGACATTCTTCTGCCTTCCCTATAAGCTTTTATAGTCAAAGGTAAAATTCAGTGATGCCCGAATGCAGGGGGCTGCAGGTACCTCAGCTTCAGCGGCTGGAGGGCACCAGGTTACAAACACCACCTCTCTGGGCTGCCTGCGTGGAGCCAGCATTTCCGCAGAAAGCTGTCATTTCCTCCGAAGACCCCGTCCTTACTTGTTTGACATTACAAAGCTTCACGCACTTTCAGCTTTGCTGGCAATAAACTAAAACTAGTATAACACATCCCCTCAGTGCTCGAGTATGAGGAGATATCTACCCTCCCAAACTGTACTGATTATAAAATCAATTCTTATAATGATGTGGCTTCTGCTGTTGGATCCAGTCGTTATCAGCTCCAATTCTGCAGACTAATCGCACGCTTTTACAGATTAGAGAGACCAATTTAAAACCGTTACATGGACAATTAATTTGATGCAACCAAACTCTCAGCAGACTTTCATCTGGATTGTTGGCATGGTACTAAAGCATCGATAGAAATAAAATCCCCTTTGCTTCCGTCTGCTGTGCAGAAATTTGCATTTTATTTTTCCTGTCCCTGCATTGATTTATTTGAGAATACAGTGTCATGCCCTTTGGAGAAGGCGGGAAGACACAGTATTGGTGCCTCCTGATAATCTCCTTCAAAGACTTACATAGACACTATTTTGATTTTAGTGTGAAATCACTATTAATACTCAGTTAATTAAATGGGTATCCCACTTATTTAGTCAGGTCAGTACAACATCTTGAGCAAAGTAAAGAGATGATGCGAAGAGTCAGTGCTTGAATTCCTTTTTGAAATGTCAATAACTACTAAGATATATTAGTCTGTAACTGCCTGGTGTACGATAAATCATGGTAGGGAGACAAGTTTTTCATGTTCACAAGGAAAGTGGCAAGAGAAAGTGTCAACTATCTATTTTTAAAAGGTCAAAAGTCTCTAATACTTTTAGGAAAAATAGCTTTTCTTTTGTAACCTGTTTAAATCAACATAGTAGCATTTTGCTGTCACTTTAGAGGGAAGTTTTCAAAAAGACAATTTCAGACTGGCTTGTTTCTGATCAGGCTGAAAGAAAAAGGGCTCCTCCATCTACGACATGGAGAGAAAGAGATAGCCAGTTTTTTAATTTTTCAGTTCAGACACATTGCAAGCTGTTCCTGGGGATGCTCACTGGGTGAATGCTTGGCAGGATTGTCTGTGTGACACCACACTTAACGCTAATTCCTTCTTCAGCTTGACATAAATTGTGGCATCAGTCAAACCTGTCAAATTGCCCAAAAGAGTATTTATATTTAAAGAAAAGGAGGAAAAGATAACAGGTTTGGGCCTTTTTTTTTTTCTTCTTTTCTTCCCTTTTCCCTTAAATCAATGTGAAGCTATTGATTTGTTGCAGTGCAGAGAGTCCAGTGAGGCCACTTGCTCTGGGAATCAGCGCCTGACACCTCCAGTATTGCTGCTAATTGCAGGTACCTACAGAGTGAAAAAAAATTGTTCATAGGAATCTACAGCCTCAAAGGCTGAGGCTAAAAGGCCTAAAGGCCCAATTGTGATGTGTGGCAGGAAGTACCAGGTAAACGGATTAAGTGTATGTACCTGCTCTGGAAAGGAATTTAAAGACACTTGCAGGAGTTTGCAGCGGTTGGGTTGCACCTAGCAGTACCGCGGAGGGCAGTATGGCTGGAGAGGGGGAAATCCCCCCCTTCACACCATGTCCCGTGTCTGCAGGCACCAAACAAGTGCCTGATAAACCTTGAAACACAGGGCAGCCCTCTCTACTCGTCTGCCACAGGGAGATGAAATGCAGAAATCTGTAATTCCCCGCATTGACTGTGGCCACCACCAAGTGGGCACCAGTTACTCTGTGCCATTCCTGCTGCTGGTGTTAAAAGGTCTTTGAGGTCTTTGTGCTCAATGGCGTTAAGTCCTTGGGCACAGTGTAAGGTGTTGATGCTGCGATCTGCCTCTAAGTGGTCTTTTGCTGTGCGTATGCTTTGTTCATCTTTTGAAAAAGGTTTCCACTTACTCATCTGTGTTAAACTTCTCTGTCTATATATATACACATGCACGTACTTACATACTTTTTTTAAATAGGCACATTTCCTAGCAGGGCAAAAATGGCCCTGTCCTTGTCTGTGTGCCCTACTCTGATCCTGAAAGGAATTCTTATCATAAAAGACATAAATGTCCAGTCTTTTATTCTTTCATTATTTTGAAATATGAGACCACTTGGCTGCAAGACCATTAGTTTGTGAGTTTAACACAGTCTTCCTTTTGCTGTGAGGCTTTGATTAGTCTAAGAGACTTTTTGTTTAGAGGGTTACAAAGAAACTGCTGTGAACTATAAATTCCTTGCAATAGAATTGTTTAAAAGGCCATTTCAATGTATCTTGATTTTTGTGGGTCGCACTTTGAGTGCAGCTGGTTTGAAAAGGAACACTTCTTAGGCCTCATGCTGGGCTCTTTCATGGATGTCATGAAGACAGACTCCCTGTCTCAGGGCAGCTTTGCAGGTGGGTTAAACCAAGCCTGGACTGTACTTCCACAAGGAGCACCTTCCTCCTCCTCTTCGTTTTCCATCTCTCTCCCAGCTGTCACAGACTCTGGCTGTTGCACATGGAAATGCTACACTGCAGTCAGTTGCTTATGAATGGCTAATAATGATTATGTTTGCTACGGCAGTGGCTAATTGGAGGAAATTCCTTAGTCATGTGAACCTGACACACTTTAAAATCTTACATTCTCTTTGAAGAAAAAATGCAAACAATCAGTCTTTGTGCCTTCATAAAACATTTTTACTGAATAGTTTTTCCTCTTTTAGGCGGTGTTTGTGTCAACAATTTATGCTTTTGAGGATCACTGTTGATTTCAATAGAGCCGTGCATGCAATGGAAACTAAGCTTGGTAGGCACCCAAACACTTTGTAACCATTGGGTGGTTTGGAGGTTTGGGGTTTTTCTAAGAAATTGCCCTGACTGTTTTGTACACCATCTATTTCAAAGGCTTGCATGCATCAGAAATGATGCTCAAATTGCCATCTGGATTTGCTGTGACAGCTAGCAGTAGAGCTAATAGTATCATTCATTACAAGCAAACAACGTAGTAACAGTCCCATCTTCTCTCGTGATGACATATAATAAGATATGCATTATGAGCAATCATCTATTTGTGTGTATTTATTCTTTAAGACAAAGCACTTGCGCAAATACTAGCCAGAAATCCCCTTTTTCTGTTTGTAACTGCTGCTGCTGCAGGTATTATTTTCTCTCCTCCACAGAGGACCTGGGTCTGCTGAGTGGATTGATTAATTGAGCAGCAGTTGTTTGCACTGTCAATGCCAGAGATACCTGTATCTAAGATAGTGTTCTTTTGGTTATCCATGAGCAGCATGTGCATTTTTTGCCAGGTATGAATACATTGCTCACACAAATTATGCAACCAAAACCCAGATTAGTGCTGCCCATTCTTCATAGTGTGTGACTGATCTCCAAAACAGAATGTTTTTTTATTAACTTATCCTTCTTACCTGAATGACAGCCTGCAACAGGTATATAGACACCCCAGAGTCCAAGAATAGCAATGGCCTTCTGTCAGAAAACAGCACTTTAGTGCTGTAAACTGTGATTCATCTGCAAAGAACGATGATGGGTAAGGTCAGCACCACCAGGGTTTCCTGGAGAGAGCGTAGCAGAGGATGCAGAATTCATTGCAAGGAACAAAGAGATTGTCCTTTTCCCTCAACCCCTGCAATCCCCTGAACACGGAGGAAGGATGAAGCCCAACACTAAAAGAGTTACTGCCTTCTGCCATTGACAAGTTTCCCTGTTGTTCCCTTTACTTGTCTTGGGACGTTCATAGCAACAGCTGCAGTAGTTGTTTGCTTGAGATGGGAGACAGCAAAAATAATTGTAAATGCACATATTTTCATTAGCTGTTAAAAAAAAATAAAATTACTGTCACCTTTGTGACTGTAATTGATAATAGCAGAATTAAAACCAAGTCATTCTCTGAAACTCTGAAACACCCCCTTCATGAGTGCTCTTTTATTCCTTGAAAGACTTGATCTTCTGAAAACTTAATCTTTAAAAACTTCATCTTGTAAATACAATTTAGAGATTCCTATCTTCCTGCCTTTCTTCCTATCTATGTTCTTCTTCCATTCCTCCCTTAACCATGCATTCTCTAAGCTCCCCAAAGTGTTGTTATCGGCCCATGCCTTACTTCCATCAGATCTGTATCTTCCCTTTCTCAAACTGAAACAAGGTCCAGAACCCATCCCGCTCTTAGGAAAGCAAAACACTCTCCTGATGCAGAAACATTTGGTTTTAAGCATTCCATTAAAAGAGGTCTATCATCCAAGTTGTTCCAAAGTTAGATAGCAGATTGGATCATAAAAAATCATTACCCTTGACAGCACTATCTGTTGGGTGAGGTCACTACTGTATTGTGGTTTCTTAATACACTTTTTTTTTGCCTATATAAGGCCAACAAATCTGCAACATTTTTCCCTGAGGTGTTTAGTGGCATGAAATCTCTTCTGGTTAAATGGATTTGTTGGTATTAAATGTTCTGCCTTTTCTGTGATTTTTTTTTTTTTCTAGACAGCTGATTTTTAGATTGTGGGTAATGGCAAATATACTGCTGACCGCTCAAAAAGAGCACAAGCAAAACCAAGCCAAATCTTACAAGTCTGAGACCCCTCCCACATTGTTAAATCTTCTGGTCTGCAGTTAAGCAAGTGAGTTGTACTGTCTTTTAAATACAGCATAGGAGGTGATTATTTCTACCATATATCTTAGAATACATTATTTTTGAAGAAAACAGGAAGATAATAAAAAGTCTTTCAAACATCCCTTGCAATGGCTGTGTGCCTTGCATGATGTGAAGAAATGCCAGTCTTAGCCAAAGGATTTTGTTGCTGCTGAAACCTAAATAATAGAGGAACACACTTACATGTGAGCTGGTGGTTCAGCACTGATAATCAAACCCAGTTGTCATTGCACCCTACCAAGCACCTATTGTCAATCCTCATGTCCTTTTATTATCTTGTTTTCCAGTCAGTTTCGAAACTCTCTCAAACAGCTCTCAAAGCAAAGAAGAGCTGGATCTCTTCTGTAAAAATCTTTGAGGAAACAGGGAGGAGAGCTTCTTGTTAAACTAAAATCTCAAACCACTGAGGCAATTTTAAAGCAAAAAAAGGTCAGATGAACAACTTAGCTTCTTTTGCAAGGCTTTGGATTATCCTTAAGGTACAGGTAATTTGTCAAGTATGGTTCAGTTGCTACTCAGAAGGAAGTGGAAGACTTGCAACAATTTTTGTGATTTTTTTTTTTTTTTTTTACTCTGCACCTACTGTTACAATCTATTGTATTACCTCAAGCCTGTTTGAATCTATTTGCAGCCATCATAATTTCAAAAGAACAAGATATCTAGGAACAAGTGCTGGCCAGTTTACAAGCTGACTGTTTATCAAAGGTTTCATTCCAAAAATGTGCTCAGTCACCTTGCCGTTAAAATCCAATAGACCATCACACTACCCCAGAATTATATCTGTATTCTAAATTTTACTTTCTACAACTGGCTCCAGCCTGAGGAAATAGCATTTTTGCATCATTTCCAAAAATGGCAGTAGGGAGTCTTTTGGCATAACTATTTTTATTTCAACTTTCCTGGTCACTGGGAGCATAAGGGATGTAATTGGACATTAATTGTGTAGAGTGAAGATCAAATAGGGTTTTCTCCAAGTCATGGAAGACATTTTCACATCTGTGGTCTCCAGCTCCTGTTAGTAAGGATGTGTCTGCTGGTGGCTTAATTTTAACCTCTTGTAGTTCACATCAGGTCAAGACAGCAGTATGTCTTACTGCTGAAGTTGTGTCTTATTTCTTGGGAGCTTTCTAGCTGTCTTCTATTTCAGTGGCCTTTTTCACTAATTTAAAAGCCTTCATTAAATCTTCATTAGTAATTAACTGTGTCAGAGATCCAGTTACCAATGATGGCTGGGCTCTGCCTTCTAATACACAGGGAATAGTGACAGCAGGAGGTGCAAGACCACAGTTACAGATACAGACTTTAGCTTCAGAAGGTACCTGTTCCTGACTTGGTGGCAGTTCAACAGTGCCTCTGGAGTCTGTTTTCTTATCTGATAGCTACCTTGTTTTTAGAACTGATCAGTAATCTTGCAAGAAGTTCCAAGTGATTTTTTCACTTGTGCATTCTCTCCTTCACCTTTTTATTGAGAGCATAGCTTGAAATATCTTGACTTTTAAATTATTTTTCAGAGAGATCTCACAGAATGATGCCTTGGAGGTCATAGAAGCGAATGTGTTTTCAAACCTTCCCAAACTTCATGAAGTGTAAGTAATGAGCAAATCTAAATTCAGAGATGACAATTATAAAGATTCATTATAGGCGAGTATCAAAGGTTTTGCAGTTTGGCTCAGGTAAGCTCTGAAGAATTCATAGTGATACAGGAACATCTGAAATCTCCCTTTGTCTTTTCCACCTTCTTACCTAAGTGTCTCTTTCCTTGGTCAGCCTGAAACTTATCTGCAAACCACTGCCAATATCAAAAGGTGGTGGTGGGGTCTGCCAGTCTGTTGTAGGCTGCTCTTTGAAATTTTGCAGATCTCCTTTAAAAAAAAATATCTCACTGTATAGTAGCACTACATCCCGGGGCAATCAGAGCTCTTTTAAGATCTATATATCGATGTATTTCCTCTGATGTTTCATTTTCTTTTTGCAGAAGAATTGAGAAGGCCAACAACCTCGTGTACATTGATCAAGATGCCTTCCAACACCTTCCGAGCCTCAGATATTTGTAAGATCTTTAGTTCTTTGCAAATACTATAGTCATTTTGAATTATACGGATGTTTTCTGTCCAACTCGCACTCAACATTTTCAGTGATAAGACGGACTAATGTCCCCTCTTCCCCCACTAGCTGTACATTGTCAGTCCACAGTTTCATCCCCAGACCTGCACGCAGTTCTCAGAAGAGCTGAAGATAATGTCCCCCATGGAGAAGTCCCCCCCACAAAATTCTTGAGCCTTTCTAAGCAACAAGTTGAAACTGGGTGACAAGAATATGAGCTGGGCCTTTTTTTTATGTCTGTACAAACAGGTTTAGATTGAAAGTCTTTGGGACAAGATCTCTCTCATCTGTCTTTGCTATGGCTCTGACCCTGTTATACTTTGTACACTTGGTTTTAAGTATTCACATTCTCTTTTCTTTAGCAATGGCAGTGCTATAGCAATGGTTTTCATTAACACTTGATGTGAGAGAATTAAAACCTTAGAATATAAATGGATGGATGGATGGTATAGCTTTATTTCATCAGCCAGCCTCATTAAGAGTGTCATTTGCACAACTGTGTTTGTCACATCTGCTTCCATAGAATTGCCATCACAATTCAGTGATAATTCAGTCCATCCTCAAAATAAACTGTTACCCAAAAATATTTTCACATCTTTTAGTACATGATCTTGACATGACTAATAATCTCTCCTCTGCATTAAAAGTTCAATTAACTTTCTTTAACAGCAATTGTTTATAATGGCTGTAGGTTAAATAAGCTCCTACTGTGCTCTTTACTGAGCAATGGCATATATACCCAGCAGGATGCCAGCTTAACTTTTATATGCCCATCCACCTGAGCACATATACCTAATCATGTTTTCCTTGCTTAAACAAAAAGCCTTACCCATTCAAAAAATCCTGATCAGGATTTCTGCATTTGAGTACGTAAGAGCAAGTGCTTGTCTAGTTAGATCTTTCTTAAAGATGGGTTGAAATTAGGTTGTTGCCCTACTAAGTATAGCACCCAGTAAGCTAATGAGTGTTTAAGGTCTCTGAAAATCACTAGTATCTGATGGGTTCTGGGCTCAAAAATGCCAAGAGGCATTGGTTTGAATTTGAACTTTAACATTTGAGATTTAAAGTTGTGACTGGTAAGACATAAGGTGTATTTACAGGTACGCAAAGCCATTATAATTCATTGAACAGGAATATGTGGTTAGAGTTGTGGTGGGATTGTCATTCTTCCTTGTGTTTTCACCAATATCTGCTTTATCAAATTCACCACGCTTTAAATTTTGTATGTGCATAACTGAAACAGATTTTCTGCTGGCAGCAGGGAAATAAATCTTTAAATCTGCATTGTCAGGAAGAGAAATCACATGCCTTTTTCCTTTGGTTTCAAGCCTGAGTCATTCAGAAGTTACTACTGTCTTTGGGTAATTCTGGTTACCTATGAACAAAACCACAGCATTTGTTTATCCCATGTAAAATCCCTAGAACAAGGTGCTACAGGTAGTACAGTTGTCAGGTGTAGAGGCGGAGAGAAGGAATAAGAGCACATTCATCTCATACAAAATGGAAGAAATGTGAACACTAATTTTAGTGATTTTTTAAATGTGGGACACAACAATTTTAGATCATGAGGAAAAGGTAAAACCCCACTTTAAATCTGACGTAGTAGAAGTTCGTATTCTAAGATTAGTGGATAATCCCTCTTTTGAGCAATTGTCATTGCACACTCCTATATATGCTAACTCAAAAATTCAGACATGCTACCTGTATAAAAAAGCAGCTGCAGCAGCTCTACTATGGCCTGTGGAAGAAACAAATTAAAAATACAGAGTATTGCTTGTCTAATCAACCATTTCCTATTCCTCTTGATCTACCCACTAGCAAAAATCAGTGGAAAATATTTTTGGTGCTTTTTAAGTTTTTCTCTCTTGTTAGTACACAGGACTGAAAGAGACTCTTCAGACCACTGTCTCCTATTTCTTACTGGCTCCGCTCCATGTATCCCGTTAATTAAGTGCTTTATTGACATTCTTGTTCTCTGCTGTCCCCCGCTTTTTCTCTTCTTTCCAGGGGAGGTTTTTCCAGAAATTCAATGATTCCGTGACTGGAAAATTTCCTCTTATTTTATTCATAGCCACTTAATTCACATTCATTCTTGTGCAAAAGCTTTTCTCTAATTTAAATTGATAAAATCCATCCACTAAAGGATTTAAGCTGCATCCCCTCCATGCCTTCATTTTAGGAGGCAAGAACCTTCTCCCCGGTATGACTATAAATAGTACCAAGGGTGCTAGCTCTGAGCACCTGGGCAGATGAACGTGTCTTTATTGCTGATGGCAAGGTTTGAGGTAGCTTTGCTGGGGTTATAAATCAGTGTGATACCTTTGGCTTCAGAGGAGCTACCACAATTTACACCACAGGGATCAAAAGCAAGACATGAAGTCCATGTAGGAGACTGCCACATAGCTGGGTGTGATACTCAGTTACACCATGCTCGAGTTGCTCTCTCTCAGTGTAGTGGTGCCTTCGTGCTCTCTCTTGGCACTTTTATGTAGGAAAGACTGCCGTTTTCTTCATCCCTTTGTTTCACTCACAGGTGCTTGTACTTTCAGAAACCTCTCCTTGAAAAGGCACAGCATTTTACTCTTGGAAAGAATAGGACTCTGAACTTAATGAAAAAACAGAAACCTTGATGGAAGGATGTAAAATGGCAGTTGGTAAAGGTAACCCAGTCCCGATATTCACCTTCCTGTGGCAGACAAGGAAGGGTCAGTCAGTGAAAATATAAGGCAACATGCTGAAGAGAGTGAATGTATTGATGGTTTCTGTGTTCTGGGTTGGGTTCTTTTGTTGTGTGTTTTGGGATTTTTTACACAATACAAAAGTAAAAGGTTGTAAAGGTGGGACTAGAGTTTAAAATATTTCAGAAAAGGGTTAAGCGTTGGTGTGAACAGAAACTCTATCAATAGCTATTTGAGAAATGATAAAATTTTAAGGCCATGAAGGGAAACTAACAAACCTTTATGCATCACAGCCTACTTCTTCCATTAACTGCTGGAATTCATAAATATCTTGACACAAAACAGTTGAAGATTCTGTCCATCCATACACAGGGTTGCGTATGAGTAGAAAAGCAAACCCGATGCTGGTCTGTCCCACTGGGATGCACTCATGTTGCTCACGTGGTGTATTTTCTCCCCAGCTGGGGTCCCTGCCAGCTTCCCAAAGAGTCCACGCTGAGGCAGCAGAGCTGGAAATGGAGAACTGTATGCAGAGAGGTCCTTGCCCCAGCCTTCTGCTGCAGACCCTGCTATAGACCTCTGCAGCACTTCCTGATCTGACCCACCAGTCAGAAGAGCTGGCACAGGCACCCCTGTATCTCAGAGGTATGAATAAGACCCAGCTGCAACCAGCACACCAAAGCAGGGAGACTCAGATGCCTGCCTGTTGCTGGGCTTGGTGTGGTTCTTCTGGCATTACCAGTTGCAGTGGCAGTCTGGCAGGGATTTGTTTCGCTCACAGGTGCCTGTCCTTTCAGAAACCCCTCCTTGCAAAGGCACAACATTTTACTCTTGGAAAGAATAGGACTCTGAACTTAATGAGAAAGCAGAAACCTTGATGGAAGGATGTAGAATGACAGTTGGTAAAGGTAACCCAGTCCTGGTGTTCACCTTCTTGTGACATACAAGGAAGGGTTAATTAGTGAAAATATAAGGCAACATGCTGAGGGTTGTGTATGTGGTCTGATTCCTCATGACAGTGCTGTGGCTGTGACAGAACTGTTAAAACACAGTTCAGAAAATCTCCCTGAAAAATGTGTATTTGCTGGCAATTTTTATTTGGGGAAAAAAAGAAAAAAAAAAGGGAGAGAGAGAAATCAATCAGTGTTAATGACTGAGCCTGAGCCTGGGCACCATAGCCCATCAGTTTCGTGACCTTTGCAACATGCAAGGTTGCAAGGCTTTCTCTGTGCTCCTTCAAAAATAGTTGTACATGCACTAGGTCTTATTTAAGGTCAGGCAAGAAGCTCTGACTAGTCTTGTCAGTCCTCTCATCAGCTTCATGGGCTCGTTACAGCCACTAGCTGTTCAACATTAATATGCTTTATCTCTGTCAGCTTAGGCACAAATACATTTCCTGCTTGCCCCACTCCCTTTGTCTCCTGCATCATCATTACTAGTATGGCAAAAACACTGAGGAGAGAAAAAAAATGCAATGCTAAAAAAGTGCAATGCTGAAATACTCTAAACCTTCTAGAAAAAAGCAACCTAAACTTTCTCACCACCAGTCTTTTAGAAGAAGTGAAGAGAATTGCTAATTGGTCTTCTTGGATATATGCCAAAGAGACAGACTGCTGCAAATTGGTAACTTATTGACCTTTTCATGGGTACAAGATTATTTATCTGACTCTCATTAGGGAGAGCTGTGGCATTGTCTGTTTAATAATGTAATGATGGCTTTTCAAAGCTATTTTCTTTCTAAAATTAGTTCTTATGTGCAGTCTGTGTCCTTTGGTTCTTTTTTACAGTAAATGTGCCAATGTCTTGTATTAAGCAATTGCAGCTTAAAATAGAAAGATTTGAATGTAACACTCCTTTCAGACCAATTTTGAGGGCATATAGCTGTATTGGAGGAGGGAGGGGGAAACTTAGGTGGCAAAAGCGTGCATTTTATCTGCAAAATAGTTTGCAATATGGAGAGCAGAGTCCAGCTCCAAAGCCTTGCAGCTGCTTGTAACCTGCCTGGTCTTATCTTGTGAAGGACCTGAAGGCAAGGTTCCAAAACCATGGTTTGGCTGCAGATGCAGTGAAGTCCACAGAATTGCCCACCCTTTGTGTGGAGCTGGCTCTTCAGTAAAAAGAAGTGATGCACCCTTCCATCCTTTTCAACAGCAGCCTCATGGTGAAAGACTTTGACCCCTAAGTGGGTATTGTGGGTTAAAGGGCTCAGCTCAGCCTTCAAGCATGGAACACAGGGGTCAGAGGAATCTCTGGGTGGAATCAGGATCTGGTGCATTATAAAGTAACCAGCATGATTAAGGGACACAACAGTAGCACTTCCTGAGGGATGTTGCATTTATCCCAGCCTACCTTGGGTTTGCAATTTAGCAAATACCTACAATAAATTGATGTGGTGAACTGTTCCTGGTTTTGTTAGAGTAGGTCCTACCTGAGCAGGCTTGTTGCTGTATCTGGAGGTAATCAGCCAGAATCTTCCAGGAATTAGTTTCTGAAAGATCTTTTGTTCTCTGCTGATCATAGTACTATGTTTTCTTAAGTGCTGACTCCAGTAAGGCTTTTCAGAAAGACAATTAAGGCTCTGGGAAGCAGCCACCAGCCAGCTGAAAAACAGGTTCTTACGGAGCTGTTTATGCATGGCAAGGGGGGGGGCTCAGTTATAACACAGATTAAAGAGGACATTTGTTTAAAGTGAGGCTACTAAGGATGTATACGTTATATGGTAAATATATTGACAAAACTGTCCTGCAGGAAAGATACTCAGTAAATTGGATTATCTACATTCTAACAAGATTATCCACTTAAAGGCCTCTGGAGATTTGCTGGTTGAATAAAAAGAGAGGGAAGATCTAGTCTGCAGTCCAGCTAAATATAATTTTTAGTTCTTTTTATGCAATTAATTAAAAAAAAAAAAACCAGCATTCTCTCCTACTCACTGTTCTGTGCCTCTATGCAATCAGTGCTTCATGTCACCTGTAGGTTCACTTCAATATGTAATGATTTGTCAGAGATGCTTTCCTCTTCACCTCACGCTGCTCAGTTGACACCAGTACAAATGGAGCCCCAAACGCTTTGGGATTACTGGAAAGATCAGGACGATGGCATCATCCAAGGCCTTGGCCATGTTTGTTCACAGAAGTATGGTGGAAGCCCTGACAACCACTGTGGCATTTGGACACATTGGGTGTAAATCACAATAAGGAGCAGTGGTTGAATAGCATAGGTTAGAGCACCATCACATTTCCTGACTGCAACGTGAGGCTTGAGACTTTCTCAGGAAGTACTGTAGAAAGCAAAGCTTCTCATGTCTTCTCCTCTGCCCTGCACAAGCCACACACTACTTAGCAGCATTTTGCTTCTTCATTTACCTACTAAAGGAAATGTATGCCATATTTTGTATTTAACAAGGGGCTCATAAAAAGAATGGCATCAATTTTTAGCGTATGACTCATTTGAAATTAAAGGCAGCTTTCAACTGAAACTTTGTAATTTAGAGAATATACTTTAAAACACTGTAAGGGAAGAGTTACAGGTTCTTCTTCTATTACTTCTAATTTTTTCAGCTACCTCCTTTTACAAAGTATAAGCACAGAAGTACTTTAAATAATATGGTCTTGTGAAATCCACCTGCTTCATTAATCATGCTTTCTATTTAACTATATGTAATATTTTTTCAAAGGCATTTTTGCAGAGCTTTCTTGGTCACATGTGACAGCTGTTATTTTTAAGCTAATGCAATGTCAGAACACTCTGACTCCTGAAACAAAACAGTTGTGACATTCCAGCAACTTTACCAAATTGGCTTCTTGAATATTCGCTGTACTTCTTTAATTTTTTTCCCGCACATAATGCATTGGTTTTTGTTATAAGATGAGACAGATAACAAGTTGGCTTTTCAACATCTGAGGATATCCATTTATCATCTCGGGGAGCTCAAAGCAGTGCTTATACAAGGGAATGGCTGTTATATGGACCTATGTGTCACCCTGAGTGTCCAAATGTAGAATTTGGTTGTCACATGGAAGTGTTCAGTTCCAGTTCAGATTATTAAACCTGAAAGGCTGCAACTCTCCGGAAATAATCTAGGTTTGTAACAAACATCAAATGAATGCTGTTGCTTTTTCCCAGTCTCAACCAGTCCTTTTCATCAGCATTTAACCATTCAGGAATGAATTTGGAAAAAAAATAAAATCACATCAAGTAATGAAATAATATTTTTCTGTTTAAGTGCCAGGATAAAAAATACCTTCCATGTACTAGTAAAATGTTCCTTAAGGAACCAGTATTCTCAGTGAAAGGTTACCTTCTTTATCATCTCACATATTAAAATTACAAAGATAAAATTAAAGTTTCAAGAACTCAAATTTTCTTTTTGTTTGGTAGTCACAATGAAACATTTTGGTGGCTGTGAAAAACTCCCAGCTGGGTCCAGCTCCTCCTCCCTCCTGTGCTCAGCCCTCCTTCCAGCCATCAGCAGCCACCTGATCTTCTGCTGATCTTCTGATCACAGCATCTTCTGCTGCATGGTGGCATCATGTTTATCCTGCCCTTGCTACTGCTCTGGATAACAAAACTTGCTTAAATTAGGTGTGGTACATCTCTGTGGATACCTGTGACCCTGTTTCCTTGCTGGCTGTGGGAACAGGGTTATCCTTCATAGTAAACATTTCTGGGATGATGTTTCATATTTTCATGAAATACTGTTAGTTCTAGTGGAATCAATGTATCCTTTGCTGGAGTAGAAGGTGGAAATTGTGTTGAGTTGATATTTTCATCTTAAAAGAGCTGCTATGAAAATATGTCCTTGTGTCAGTGCAATCGATTTTTTAGCATATGTTTGGGAAATTAACACCAACAGTTTCCTGCGATCATTGAGAAGGGACTATGTAATTATCCAAGGTAGGGTTTCTCCTGTGACTTCAGTGGGTCAGAATTCAGGTTGTGCTTTAGAGAAAAACCTTTTTACATTACAATATCAAGCCTCCTATGGGCAAAACCCCTCTTTGTGGCTAAACTCTGCCTTTTGCAACAGCCATTTTTACCGTGTTTTTTCTTCTTTGTTAATCATTACTTCCTGCCTAGGACAGAGCAAATCATCTTCATCTGTTCTCTCCCTCTTAGGTTAATATCAAACACTGGCCTTCGGTTTTTACCTGCTGTCCACAAGGTGCACTCTCTCCAGAAAGTTTTACTGTAAGTTTTAATGTCTGCTGTTCACTTTTTAAAACCTCCCTTTGAATGTTCACGGGCTCCAACAAAATCTTTCAAGATATGATTCCCCTCGTGTTTGATTATTATCTTTGTGGTAGTGTTTTGGGTTGTAATTTTGTAGGCATTGATGATAACATGGCCCAACAGGTCTCAGTTCTCTCTAGGTCTCCCCTCTACAAAGCATTATAATTCACGCTTTACAGACCGCTCTTCCTTTAACTATACCATGAGTGTGTGCCTGGATGGCCCAGGGGCCTTTTACTCCTCTTTCACCAGCTGAAATCCAACCCAGGCTGGTGGCAGTGGAAATTTGTTGCCATCTGGTGACGGTTCTCTGGCTACATCACAGAAAAAAAAAAAAAAAATCATAGGGAAATATTTTTTAATGGAAAATATTTGTGTGAAGTTTTGTGTGAAAGCCGTGGTTTTTCTACAAAAGCACTTTTCTTCCTGAAAAAAAAAAAAAATAATATCAGAAAGAGCTTGGGTTTTTTTCAGTGAAGAAGATCTTGACACAAATTTTTCAATCAGTTCTTAGTATACCTGAAAGCAGAGAAGCCAGGAAATAAAGGAAATAAGCAACTATTTCTTTTTTTCCTTTGTACAAGGTATATTGTTAATGCATGGGCAAAGTTCTGCACCTTCAAATCTTTGACTAGAAAATTTCAAGCTGCAGAAACATTAATCCTGCAATTGTTTTTGTAGTGGCCATTAATGCATAGACAATCCATAGAGAGGGATGAATAAATATAGTATACACACACATATAAGAAATAAATTTCTGTAATACACTTGATGTGTAGTTCTATAAACTGCAGTTCAGGGCTCCTGGAAACCATCATGCAAATGCAACAGGTATGGAACTATAGAACCTTCCTCTGGTATATCTTTATGTTTATCATCGGTCTTAAATAGACTTGAATTATTGGGTCCTAGTGAGCAAGAGTTTGGTGGGGGCTTTTTCATGTGAAACTTCTCACTTTCCTGCCAGAATAAGTAGGCTCTGATACTGCTTGAGTCTCTCTTTGTTCAAACCCTGAGCCCACTAAGGTCAATAAGAAAATTCCCGTTGTCTTCAGTTATGCCAATTTTTAAGTCCCAAACACAGATCTTGGTGAGTCACTGATGGGCTTATGCAAATCCTTAGCAGAGGGATACACTGTATTTGTACAGATGTTGTCTTTAACCCCAGCCAGCAGGGAGGACCTCACAGGTAGGGTAGGGAGAAAAGAAGTGGAGGGGGGAAAACCACTCTAAAAAACCAACATCCAACAAACCAACAAAACCCAAAAAACATGGTAGGTTGAGATAAAGACAGTTTAATTAGAACAGTAATGGAAGAGGAAACTAATAGTAATAATAATGATGATGGTTAAAGAGTACACAAAATAAAGTGATACAGCACAAGTGGCTCTCACCACCTCATGATCGATTGCCCATCTCATCCCAAGCAGTGAAGGTGGGTTCCTGGTTCCCCAGCCAACCCTCATTTATATACTGAGCATGACATGTATGGTATAGAATAATTCTTTGGCCAGCTTGTTCCAGCTACACTCCCTCTCAGCTTCTACAGGGAGCCGGAAAAGTTCATGGCAAATATAAACATCACTTAGCAACAGCTAAAACAGTATGTGTTATCAGCATTATTTTCATACTAAATCCAAACCAAGTAGCTACTGGAAAAAAAAAAAAAAACTCTATCCCAGATGAAACCAGGACAATGGGTGCCATGTTCCCACCTTATTTCTACCTCTGCTGACCTCAGTTTGCAGAATGAGGCCTCCAAGTGAGTGTCACTTAATGCAGAGTTGGGACTGTATTCAACTGTCAGCATGAAATAATTTTGGAATCGTGCTTAATTCCAAGTTTTGCAGATAATTCATTTTGTTCCGTGCTTTCCAGCAGAAAAAGCATGAAAACAACCACATCCCCAGTCTAAATTATGAGTAATAATGTTTAACTTCTTTGAGGTCTATTTTGAGCAAGCAACAGAACGTATATCTGCCGTTCTCTTTTTCATATCAGTCAAAAATGCTGAAAGAAGTGAAATGCCTACTTGTCAGTTCAACAAACTGCATTGACAGGAGTCCCGCGCCTTAAGTTCTTAAGCACATACTAAGCTTCTAAACAACCCCATTGACATTGGCAGGGGAATTATTCATGGGCTGGTGGGTACCCTGCTAAATCAGGCCAAAAAGGCTAATGGCTTTTCCTTCTGGCTGGGAGGCTGTAAGAAGGGGTGGCCTCGCAGCCCCTCAGCTTGCATTTTCTGGGCAATATGTTTGCTGGACAAAATATTTGATCTTCTGCGGGATTGTAAGACCTGGCTGGGCTTTCATGCATTTTAATCACTTTAGCCTATTTAGGACGGATGTACTGGGGTGTTGGAAATGTTTCGCTCCAGTCTTTTTTACCAGGATGGCTTGTGCTCTGCAGACAAAAATGTCTTAAAAACTTATGTCTCTGCCCATTCCTCAGATTGAATATAAGGAAAAATACCGTGTTTGAAATAGCATATCATATTGAAAGGTTCACAGAGGTACAAAAAGGTGTCATTTCTATTGTATTTTATTTTTCAGAGATATTCAAGACAATATCAATATACGCACAATTGAAAAAAATTCATTCATGGGCCTGAGTTCTGAAAGTGTGATTCTGTGAGTAAGACACAGTAAATCCATTATTCTCCTTGTAAACCTATTTATTCTGTAGAATAGGGTCAAGGAAACCAGGGGACGGGCGTTATTTCCTACACTTCCAAATTCAAATTAAGGTTTTAGACTTCTCCCCTACCCCTGAAAACTCTGTATTCTGTTTCCCTGCCAGGAAAAATGAATGCTTTTGTGGTTTTCTGTTGTATTCTAATCCTGTTCTTTATTTTAGTAGCACAGTATGGAGCAAAATCTAGTAATTACTGATGCCAAGGTTAAACATATTCCACCTACAACAACAGTTCCATGAGGTACAAATTGTGTCCAGAAGGATGGCATGACTCATAAATATTTACAGTCAAACACATCATTCAAAGACATTTATTACTTGGGCAAAATATATATAGATGTTGTGGGAATACAGTGTATTTGTACACAATGTTAATACGTTGATACAGGCCAGTTCACAACGCGGTTTCAAGCTGCGTGGTTAGATGACTCTACATTTGACTTAAGAGTCATGTATTTTAATGAACTATCTGGCCTCTTTGATCCTTTCTGTTGGTATATCAAAATGTACTGTTTGCTTGCTAACAAGCTGCCTTCATTTCACCTACCCAGTGGCCAGACTGGAAAAAATTCCCAGTGTGTGTGTGCAGTTTACCTCGCATACCGAAGCAGACAAGCAGGATCTGATTGACTGACTGGCTCACGTTGATTTTGGTGGGAGCAAGGTCAGACCATCAATATTTGAAGACAGGCCAGTAATAAGTCACTTAGCTGCTATCTCTCCTTTTTCTCCATCAGTTATGCACAACCTCTGTCTTCATCAAGTTCCCTGAAGTTTTAAATACACACACGTTTTTCTCAAATATGTATTCAAGTCATGATGCCGCAAATGCACTAGTTTATCTTTTCTCCTGTGATAAAATTTACTACTCAGGTGGGACATTGCATTTTCAGAGCACTGAGAAACAAGTACTGTATTTGTTTCCATATTGCCACTAAGGCATGCGATACATATACCCGATTTTTACTGTGATTTGACCTCTCTGTGCCACTTGAGCAGCATGAAACTCATTGCACGAGTGTTGAAGGATAGTCCTCTCTGAGGACTTAAGGCTGCTGATTTGCTGGCAAAATTGGCCTGAGGGCAGGAGGTGGGGGCGATCATGTCCTCTTCCAGCTGCTTTGCCCTGCCCACTGCAACAGCCCCATTTCCATGGGCTCCCCTCAACCACCAGGAGCAACACGAGCTGTGCAAGAAGACCTGGCCACCACCCACCTGGTCAGACGAAGTCTTGACTCTACCATAGATCTCTCTTGGGACAGAGGCCCCATGTGCTCTTTGAGAGTCCCCAGTTAGATTTTTATTGTGCTGTGATGCACTTGCCTCATTTTAGACTCAAGTTTGCTGGGTTTCTATACAATGAACTCATTGTGCAGTGCATAGAAAGTTTTGGTTACAACATCATTTTGTGAAACCAGGCATGTCAAGATGGCTTTAGAAACATCTAGGACCCATATGCTGGAGAAACACAATTTTAGCAGGTTTAGCTGTGGCAAGCTCCAAACGTATTTTCACCAGTAATTTGGATTGCATCTGATATTATGCTATGTATGAGATCAGCACAGACTGGAACTGTGGATACACTGCTAGAAATTTATGGAAGAACTTCACCTTTTTTGAAGGTCTGTATGCCACTTACAGCCTAAAATAGAGCTTTCTTGCCCTAAAATAGGCTATAACTAGTACCTCAGGGGCAGAGGCCTCCTGCATCGGGTGAATTCTAAAGTGTGTTTTAGAAATACCACTCTACTGACATGATGACTCACTATGGTGAGTAAAAGCTGCTATGTCCAAGCTCTGAATCTCTGCCTCTATTGTCGCTTGTTGCTAACATAAGAGTTAGCGAAACTGGTAAGGAAGCTGGTTGAAGTGAGGGAAGAAGAGAAACCTGTCTATATGTAGCTTAATGAGGTCCTGGGATTTAGGTAACTTTTTTTTTCCCCTCTTTTTCTACTTGAATGCAATTAGACAGGTGACAGGAATCTATAGTCCACACTGTATGGCAACAGTGGCTCTGACTAGATGACCTCAATATCTCATTGCATTAGCATCATGTTTGGTGAGAGAATGCAGTAAGTGCTAATACTGTGATTAAAAGCATACCTATCAGCCTGGCAGCGATGAATGGATAAGATCAATGTAATATAATAAATGCTCTAAATGCTCTGAGCAGGGACATATCTCCTCTGTGCCTGTTCACTCATGTCTAATAGCTCTTGCAAGTGAAGGGGATGGTGACAGTTTTCCTGATCTAACCTGACAGACATTATAGACACAGAGCTGTGCACATCTGCCTGTCATGGTCAAATGGGTAATCCTTTCAGCCACACCCACAACTGATTTTCATGCTGACCTTAGCTCACCACCTCGGACCTTAGATAAGTGGGTAACTTGCATACTCAGCTTTCAGTGTGAATTTAGAAACAAAAATGTCCAGGTTTGCTGACAGTTTAATTAAATCAGACCACTTTTGGCATCAATCAGACCTGTCACTGCCTGTTGGAGAGGGCGTGAGTTGCAAAGTGACGTTTAAAGCGAGATGAACGATTGCACCGTAAAGATGATAAATATAACTGACCCAAATGTAAATTTTAAGACCGTGAAGGGAAGAGAAGGAAGGACATAAAACGTTAATTCGCTAATGTACTACAGTAAAAACTTGGCAAAAAGCCACAGGAGCTTTGACTCCCAGGTTTGCTACCTGTGCCTCCCCTTGGCATCAGGAGCCTGGGGAAGTGAGACAGGAACAGCAGAGCAGGTAGGGAGTGTGATTTCTGGAGGGAGCAGAGGCAGGAGGAATCGGCCACTTCCCAGGCAGTTTGGCACCACCACCACCCTGCTGTGCTCCTGCCCAGCTCAGGGACGGTCAGTCTCCCTCCTCTATCTGCCCTGCCGAGTAGAGGGGACCAACACTGACTGCCATGTTTTTCCTAATAACTGGCAAAGGTTATGCTGTGGCCAAGTGTTTCAAAAGCACCCTGGAAAAGGTAAAACTAAGTGGCACTGATAGCACTAGCAGTAAAGACCACAGTCTCACCCCTCTGGGGATTAACCCAAGCAGCCTCACTGATTCTGCTGCAGCCTCCCCATGGGAGCCCTGAGCAGCACCAGTGTTTCCATCAGCTCTGCCCTTGCTTCAGAAACCTCCTCCAGCTATCAGCTTTGATGGTAGGGCTCCTCTGTCCTCTTCCTGTCCATACTCTCCAAAGCCTTCCTCAGACTACTGGGATCTCACCAGCTAGTATTCGTGGAAATGTAACCAATTGAATAGCCATTTAATAATTTTGTTTGAGATCCTTTCACTGATTTGAAAATACATACATTTTAATTATGAAGCATGAATATTTGAACACAACTATTTGATTTTTTTTCTTTATTGCAGATGGCTGAATAAAAATGGGATTCGGGAAATTGAGAATCACGCATTTAATGGAACCTATTTGGACGAGCTGTAACTATTTCTGTTGTTTACTATTCTGAAAAGCGATTATTAGAAGGTAGTAACTACTTCAAGCTATTTTTTTAATCTCAAATTGTTTTAGCATCACTATCTTTGTGTTTTTCAGAAATCTAAGTGATAATCACAACCTAGAAAAATTACCAAATGAGGTCTTCCAAGGAGCCAATGGGCCCGTTGTTTTGTAAGTAATATTCAGATATTATTTTTCTCATTATTAACTCCCTAGAACAAAAAACCAGAGAAAAACATATGAATGACAATCTGGATTTCAGCATCTCACAGATCTCAGAGTTCAAAGCTGGAGGTGTAATTCTAAATATTAAAAAATAAAAAATAAAAAATTGAAGCCTTAACTGAAATTTCAGTCTAGATCCATGTTTTCACCTTGCCCTTAAGTTTTTGGAAGCATTTGGATCCAGGGATTTAGATCCAGATTCCTCTCTAGAGCTGATTAAGGTCTGTAAGACAGTAGTTCTGCTTTGTTGTTGTGTTTTTTTTCCCAGAGAAAAATGCAGTTAGTTTTTTGTTTGAGCAAAATCAAGAATAGGTGAAGGCTGCTTGAATCTGAGATGTTTACCACTGAAGATCTGCCCATGCATCTCTGAAGCTCAATTCTAAAATCCCTTTAGGGGTAGGGAAGAGGACGTTCCATCTCCTGTGGAGACAGGTGTGAGATACATCTCATGCAGCTACAGCAGGATGCCGTTGGTGGGTCATAAGCTGGAAAGTGAGGTCTCAGCAGTAGAGAATACAGAAATAGAATGGTCATGGATTGCAGCCACCATTACCTTGAGCCATGGTTTGCAGAAAATGCCTGTGAGTGTGCTCAACTGCTTTTGTTTCTGAGCACAACCCATAACATGTAGCAGTGGCAACAGAGGCATGGAAGTCTTTTTTTTATTGCACCAATTCATCAGAGCTTTTCTCTCTTCCCATCCACCCTAGATGTCCAGAGATGGCTACAAGTCACCCAGAAAGGGTGCAAAGGGGTCATTGGAGCTGTTGGAAGATTTTACACAGAGGTTAGAAATCTAAAAAAGAGGGAGAAAAAATGACTAGTTAACCTTGAGTTCAGATCAGATCTCTTCTTGAAGGCCTATTTTCCATGTCGTGATGATCAGTGCATCTGTGATATAAAGATCTATGGTATGGGTTACACTATTCTTCTCTGCTTCCATCACTTCCTCAGAGTCTCTTCCTTCTTTGGAAAACACTGCCAAGAGAGCATCTTTTCAGCCATAATATCATTGACGTTTCCTTGGAAAAGCGTTTCCTGTAGTGAAAAATAAATGTTTTCTTTGCAAGCTGTAGCTGATACAACCGTATTCTGGAGGTTTATCAAATTGATTTGGCTATAGCTCAGATTCATTTGGTGGTTCAGTTTCTAACACCGACTTATTTGTGTAAGAAGTTTTCTGTTCCATGCCAGTACATCCACTATTCTATGGATGGGAAATTACCTTTTTATCCTGACTCATATCATGAAAGAAGGGCTTTCTTACTCATCCATTACTATCATGTACACCAGGAATGCACTTCCACTTGTTGAAGTGATTGACCAGTAATCATATCTTTGCTGGTACAATGTTGTTGCAATCAAATCTGTGTTGCAGACTGCAATGTTTAATAGAATGAACATCAGGATGTTTTAACTCTTGATCATCCTGAACCAATGTTGTACAGTCAATCAACATCAACTTCTATTTTACATTTCAGCGTATTAAAATAATGTGAAAGAAACCCAAACACAAACAGTAATGACAGAAAGCACAAATCTTATCCCTTGTACATGCTACACAGTTTCACAAATCAATTTCTCTCTAAGGCTTACAGCTCTTGGCTGAATAAGATTATCTCTTTTGGAAAAACATCAAGTTTTGAGTTGAAGGATTTCAGCACTGGCAGTAAGCAAGTAAATCAAATGGCTAATTACTCCCACACCTATACACATTCCTCCTATACAGAAACACACTGTATTTCCTACTTGGAGTTTCATAGCTTCAGTTTTCAGCCAGATTGTTTCATTTAATCATCTTCTGGTGCTTCTGGAGGTGCAGTGGCTTACATCAGTTTTCACTGAAGTCTCTAGGAGTTCTCTGGCTGTGCCCTGTCTTGGATGCAGGCCAAGATAAGGCTGTGGTCCTCACACTTTGTCTTCAACAGGAAAACCCACATAGAGAGGCACAGGAGAGCTCCAGTAGATCCCTAACACGACAGTTGAGTCCCTGAAGCACAGCCAGAAATCAGTTCAGACACAAGTACAGAGAAAATTATTCTCGCCAGCCAGTCTGCCCCTCTCTGATTTCTGCTCCACCAGCCATTTTTGCTATTTCTGTATGTGCCTTTCAAACCTTATCAGCTGGTCAGTATTTTTGCTAATCCATCAGAGACTCCCAGTGGGAAAGGGAAGTGATTGGAAGAGAAGTCAGGTTCATTTTGCTGTTCCTGCACTGGCTGCTGTCAAGGCTGATGACTAGCAGCCAAGCAATAATATTACAAGAATATGTATTCCAGTCACAGACGCCTTCTGGTTTGATTTTCTACTGCCACTTTACTGTCTTCTTCATCGTGCTTATTTAATTTATGAAGCATCTAACTAGAGAGCAGCACCCCAAATAACCTCTGCACTAAGGTCTGCACGTGGTGATTCAGAGTAAGTTACTAAACCACCTGAACAAAGTCTTTGTTTGCTGTTCAGGGGATTATTGGTGCTGTATCGATACCTATCCCGAACAGATGTACCAACAAACCCTGCAGGAGTATGCAAAGCACTTTCCCTAACTGGCTTCTGTTCCTGTGCATAAAAATAAGCATAGAAAGAAAAATAAAAAAAAAAATAAAAAAAAAAATAAAAAA
>VZRU01010632.1:1062436-1076940 GCA_013398155.1 Pedionomus torquatus
GAAAAATAAAAAAAAAAATAAAAAAAAAATAAAAAAAATAAAAAAGAAGAAGAAAGTGTTTTCATGGAAAAATATTAAATATTTATGAAATTATTTAGACGTGTCCAGAGAGCCAGTAACATTTTAGCTATTTTTAAGTCTAGGTGATATTCCTATTCATATTTACTTGTTATTTCTACCCAGTATAATAACAGTTTTCATGCTCCTGTTCAGAATTACGAGCCCTTGTGAAGCTTTATAGACTCTTAATGATGTCATGAGTGATGCTGTCTGTGGATTTAGGCAGAAAACTGCTGTTTAGTTGTTGAGTCATGAGCATATACTCTAGGTGACGGCTTTCATTCAGTAGCCTACGAAGGGCAGCAGTCAGTCCATGAAACAATCAAGGTTACTCATTGCAAACCAATTACCTCTTCAAGTGTTTAAGTCAGAAATCAACCACCTAAAATTTCTCATTGGCTGCTGCTTTTGGCTCCTGCAAGAAACAGGTCAGGCCCTGAACAACCTCAGGACCAGAGTTCTCTTAGGCCCGCCTGCAGATGTTCAAAGAGGCATTTCTGACTCCACCTTGCCCTTCCAGCAGAAGTTGTGGCCCCAAGCCAGGGTAGCAGAGTGGGTTGCCACAGTTCATGGTCCAGTTGTTGAAGGTGGTACATTACTTCAGAGCCTGGGTGCAAAGCCTCAGCTGTGGGCACAGCATGGACACAAGATCATCTTAACCCATTTTACTCACTGCTTAATTAACTGCCTATAGATTTGGTAGACTCAAACACTCTAAGCTTAAGACCATGAGTTCAAACAGAGCCATTTCCTGGCATTAATTTTGTTTCTTAGAACAGAGAGCAGAAGTGCAAATGTGCACATGGCACATAGCAACTCTCTAAACTTTATTATACACTACTAAAACCTGCTCTCTGCCTCACATGGCAAAACTCTACTGCATTAATACAATAATAAAAACAATTTGTGCATGTTGGGTAATAGAGATCAAATAACATGTTGTCCTGACATCATACTGTTACAGATGAATTGGAAACTGTAACTGGTAGGGGGAATGGAGGAAATTACCAATATTGTCAGTCCCATTCATTGATTGGGGAAAATTCCTTTCTTTTGTTGGAGAAGAAAGAGCAGAGAAGCCTCAGCCACCACTGCATCCTGGATCAGTCTCAGGCAATAAGAGCACGGGGTCTGAGGGAGGACAGGGTGATTTTGTGCAGTTCATTTTACTGTTGCTTTTAAAAGCAAACAGTTTGCTCTTCTGCTGTCACAAGCTGAGGGGAAGCAGTTTCTGCCCTAGGGAAATGTGGGGACGTTTGGCCCCAGCTGTTACACCCTGGAGCCATGGGGACGGGCTCCCAAGTATCTCTTAGCCTGGAGATGGAGCACCCTTGGTCCTGCTTCCCCTTCCCCACCTGCATGGCACAAGTCAAGATTTAGTGTTTGCACAATGTGTTTCCTTTTAAAAGCCCCCCTAATGCTCTTTTTAATATGTTTCATAGATGCTGCTTCCATCTCTGCCTTTGATAGCCTGTCCCACACAGTAATTGCCTTCCACATAAATGCATCTCTCCTAACCTGCAATCTTGCCCCTTTCTTCACTTCAGTCTGTGCTCCATTTGTTTTTTAAACCTCTGGAAATGTTTTGTTATTTTTATTCCTCACAGTTTGAACCACGTCACCTCTCTCTCTCTTTAATCTCTTTTTCTTCCTAATGAGTACAAACCTGATATCCCCAACCTCTTCTCACATCTGTACCCGCTATGAGCTTCTCTCTGTGTTTATTGCCTGTTCTACAGCAGCCTTCCCATGATGTGATGTTCATGTAGCAAACTTCTGTTGTGATTTCATCAGCCTTTTTTATCCTTTCTACAGTACTCTGGGATGATTGTTGCATTTACCGGGTATTTACTAAACCCAGAATCATGTGATACTAATAGTTTATGTCCCTGTTAATTCTTATCTAGAGAGTTATGGGATTTTTTTTTTCCCTTTTCCCAGGACAGAATAACATCATCTGATTGTTGTTTATAATGGATATTAGTTTGGGTTTCCTGGAGGAACACCAAATTTATCCCTGAGTCTTCTTTTCAGTGTAGATTTCCAGCTGATCTCTTTTCAGTCAGTACTCTGAAAATGAGTAGGACAGTCTAAAACACATATCCACCATCAAGCAGAAGTAAGTTTGCATTTTACCAAGATTTTCATATGTTTTCTTAAAGGGATATTTCAAGGACAAGAATCAGTTTCCTGCCAAGTCATGGATTAGAACTCATTAAGAAGCTAAGAGCAAGGTCTACATACAATTTAAAAAAGCTTCCTGATTTAAGCAAATTTAGGTCTTTGATTGAAGCAAACTTCACCTATCCTAGCCATTGCTGTGCGTTTACAAACTGGAAAAGACAAAAGTAAGTGCTTTCATATTTTTTCTCTTTTTTGGTGCTTCTCAGCAGTTGACAGTGAATTAAATAATATTTCTCAAAATCTGGATGGAAATTCAGATTCAGTGCAAGTACGTAAATGGATAAAAACTATTCAATATACAACACATACAGGTTTATGCATGCTCCACAGTGTGCTGCCTCTCCATAACAAGGAGTAATAGATTTTGCTTGCTGTGGCTCTGGTCCCTACATCTCACAGGTCCATCTTTCATTGGGACATGCCATCCTGAATCAGCACAGGAGCCATGCTGAAGATATTCAACGGGAAAAGTTTGCCAGCTTTTCAGGAGGTAGCTGGAGGGAAATCTGTGTTTGCAAAGAAGCTGGTCGATATTTGGCCTCAGCTAAGGGGGGTGACAGGACTGCTGAGTGACCCTTAACTCTTCATTCAGGAAGCTACACTGATGGTGGAACACCATCCAACTAAGTGTAACAGATACATGGTCTGTGAAGTCTACATACATAATGTTTTTGAACATGATTTCTGAAATGATTAACCTAGAGCAGACACCTTTTATTCAAAGTAATTTTCTGTGCTTGTTTTAATTTTCCATTAGCAAGTTGCAGTGAGACTTCAGGTATCAATGATTCTCCTTGAGTATTTTCAGCTGCTCAGAGAAACTTCAAATGTACACATTAACTAGTTAATGAACTTAAATGAATTTGTGCCACTGGAAAACCTGAGAAACTAGTACCTACGGAAACCCCTGTTATTGTTCAAAATTCTTCCTTTACTGGATGCCCTCAAAGACTTGGAATTTGCCATGAGAGGAAAAAAAAAAAAAAAAAAAGTGAATCATTGTCTTCAGAAGTTGTCTTCTTCCTGTCTTCAAAGAAAAGTAAAACCATGCAGAGAAAGCATGAAATATTAGTAGCTTCTATTTTAATACTTGTAATAGCCATTTATTTTACTTTTAGCGTTCTGTTGTCACCAGACAATGAGATATAACTGATCTTGCTCATGCTGATGACTAATGAAATATCACCCACGTATGTTTGCAAAACTATCTGTGTAAAGAGTGCAAGTTGGGTGATGGTGGAGAGTGCAGTTATAAGGGAAGTATCTGATGGAATAAATCACACATTGCCCATTTTTTGATCCAAAACACTAAACTTTTTGCTAGGACAGTTTATCGGTCAGAAATATTTTCACATACATATGCAGGCACAGTGCTTGGTAGCTTGCTAAGTAGAAATGGGTCCAGTCCTTCCAGCACTGGTTGCAAAGTGGTATTTACCTAGGAGTCCAGGGGAAGCTTGTTTACTCCTGAATCTACAAACTGATTTTTAGTATCACTATGATTTACATTTTTGAAGATACTTGGCTTCTGGGCTGCTTGGGCCAAATCAAGACCCAAATCCCAGAATCTACCCCTTTAATTAGACAACTGGCCTTTTCAAAACCAGAGTAATACTTACTATTCTAGGTGAGCTACAGGAGGAAATGGCCCTGGCCTTTTGGTAAGCTCTCAGCTGCTCACTTAGGCTTTAAGTAACTTCCATGTCACACTTTGCCTCAGGGAATCAAGGCCCACACCACTCACTTTCCCCTTAGTGTAGCCCCACTTTCAGAAGCCTCTGCCCTAACAGGTAAGAATCCAAGGAAGACACTGACAACCCTTTTCATAGACTGGGCAAGAGGAAATTTTGCAAAGAAATGCCAATGATCTGTGCAGAGCTCACATAACCCAAGTGCCGATGGCCATCAAGTTGGGCTGAAGCACCATGCAGTAGGGGACTGCTTCTGGAGCAAGTCTGGTCACAATTTCATGGTCCCCTATAGTATTAGGTATGATGCAAAGGTAAGAAATAGTATGCAGGTTGGAGGTGTTCTTGATGTTATATGATATATGTGATTACTTAAATAAACATGTGTGTGACCTGTATCACCGTGGTTGACAGAACAAAGTTGAATGTATTTATATAAGTCTTTAATAGTTACAAAAACATTAAGCGTAAATGCAAAATTATTTAGATCAACTCTTCCTGTTAACTGCATTGACATAATTAAAAATGGTAGTTTCTTTCATACAGTCATGTGTCTTGTACTGAAATTAGTGGGAGACTGACATCGTGTCTCCATTTTATAGAAAGAAAATGAACGTGTCATAGTTCTGTTTGAACACCAAAGGTATCACCATACTCTTCAAGCAGAGATTAGTCACATGTACAGTAGCTGCACCCGCTTTCATTTCAAAGCAGTTTTCTTGACAGCCGGCACAAGCTACGTATGCACTGAAGATTGCTTGGTTTGTTTAAGAGTTATTAATAGTTTGCAGTGCTTGATCACACAACTTGTATTATTTCTTTGGTGAGAGCTGCAGGCATGATGGTGGTGGTGAGAACCCTGATGTGACCTGACTTGCCATACACCTTCACAGGAGACAGTCATCCTGTCGTGGCCACGTGGCTCTCAGAATATCTCCAGGTAGTCCAGGGAGGGTAAAGAAAAATACCTTGTCATCCCTAAAAGTGCATCTCTAAGGATCATGATAGCAGCTGATGTTCACGTGCAAAATCTGGGAAGGAACTAAGACAGTGGCCTCTTTCTGGCTGTCCTGTTTGTGTTAAATTTCCCCTCTTTGAGACTTTTGCAGGACTTGAGAACCTTAGATAAAATAACTTGCCGTAGGGGGATCCCTCTGCACCAGCAAACAGGGGCTGTTGTGATAACAAAAAGCTTAAATCTGTTACAGTGGCAGTGCTTTCTTAATTTTGGAGGATGTTGCATAAAGCAGAAGACACAAAACGTAGGCAATTTTGATGCCTTTTTTCTCACCCATTCCAATACGGATTATACAATAAATATTGATTTGTAGATTTTTTACACTGGAATATTTTGTTGCTGGCCTCACAGAAGGTAAACTGCTTTCTTAGGATAAGCCCGGTGCTGCATGTTGAACTCCCCTCACGTTTTCCCTCTGACTGGAAAATAATATCCTTGAAGTGGGGAGAGGGCAGAAGCTGGATGTTAAAACCCTCAACTTGACATAGACCATTATGAACTTCAGCAAGCTTTTGGCTTTCTTTGACATAAAGATCACCTTCTGCCTAAAAGAATGACATTAATATGACTCTGTCCTTACACTTGATCATTATTCTTTCGAGGAGCTGTCACTTGTAATCCTACTTTTTTAAAAAATGTGGCAGCATCAGGAGTCGTGTTTGGGCCTCGTCTCTTAAGAACATAATATCAGTTGCTCACAATTCACTTGATGTCACTTTTCAGTGAGATGATTGGTTTGAGATAGGGCTTAATACAGAACCTAGGTTGGGACTATTTATTCTGCTGAGCATGTTTCTCAGCACACAAGATCCTGCTGTCACTGGATCCAGACAAAGATATAAAATAACCACTTGTACAAAGGTAGTAATTTTTGTTTATTTTTGCCCGAGCACTCTGGCAATTTTCATGTTATTCTTTAAGTTCTTCTTTCTCTAGTTTATTTTTTTTCAGAGGGTTTACTTGTTCAAGAGTAACAGAAGGTTACAAAGAGACAATATATGAACTGTGTTATGATACCTACAATACCAGTTCTCAAAAGGAAGCAAGGACCCATCCCTTGCCCCCCAAAAAATATTTTAACGTGTTGCTCTGAATGCCCTGCACAGCCCAAAGGGCAAAACTCCCAGGGTAAAGAACCGGTGAGCCCTCAGAACCAGAGGATGCCTCTTCTTTCCCTCCAGGTCTTGCAGCTGCCCATCTTACCTGCTCACGGTGCAGGTAACCACCCGCCCTTGAAACAAACAGAGCAGCTGACTCCACAGGAGCCTGGTTTTATTTGGGAATCGCAGCTGTAAAATGATTCAAAAGTTAATACAATGCAATAATCTGAAATATTTAATAGACATTACAGAGCTGTCTTCTCAGGGGATAGATTTAGCTCCAGACAGTTCCTCCATAATTTGGGAACAGGCTTATTTTTAACTCTTAGCCGAGAAATGGTTGGACAAAAACATTTCCCTCAGTTCATTTATGAGGAACCACCAATTGCAGTAGCTCTCAGTGCCCTTGAGTGCCTGTTGCACTCAAAACTGAGGGACTTTCTCTCCTGTTATTGCTCCCTGGAAGCATATATTCTCTTTCAGCTAGAAAACTGTTGATATATTGATCAATACACTGGACCCCTCACTCATCCTTATGCGAGCAGAACACGGGGGATCAAAATGTAATGCCTTGTTATTGCTATTGTGACCTTCATAGTGCATATTTGACCTTACAGAAAATCAGTTTTCTGCCTCAGTTGACAGGGAAGATAAAAAATATTGATAATAGTAGAGGATGCTCAGAACCTCATAGGAAATGTCCCTCACCTTCTGGTGCTGGGCCTTCATTATTTTTCCTTTCTTGCAGACCTTTTAAACTCAATTTTTAGAACACACAGTGAGTGCACAAAGTCAAAGGGTAAAATTAGGTTACAAAAAAAAAAATCTCCTTTTTAAACTGCTACAAATTGTTTAATTTTTTTTTCTTGAAACCCATTTCCTTTGTTTACCTTTGCTATTGAAAATTCTCAAAATATTTTAAAAATACTTTCTAACAGAAAGAAAAGCAGCTACTGTTTCTATAGATAGGTTGGTTTGGTTGGTGTGGTGTGGTTTGATACAGTTTGGTGTGACATGACTTGGCTTCATATTGTTTGATTTCTAATGCATTTCCTTTGAAAAATGGTTTTTAAGCAAAGTGTTCTGCCATGTCTTGTGTTTGTATCTATGTTGGCATCTGGCTTCTAGAGATTATTTGGGAGCCTGCATGAACTTACTTATGCTATTTATTTGTGTTATTAGCCAGTTACCAATATGATATGAGGTACTTAAAATGAATGGCACGAACTGGAGTTATTCTGTGCCTAAAGGAGTTATAAGATTGAATATGGCACACTAACTGTCAAAATCTTTAGGAAAAGGGGAATTGAAGAGTAATACCAAGGGATAGTAGCATTATTGTGATTATACAGACTCATATATTATGGGCACAGCTGAACTGAGTCATTCTTCAGTCTTATATCAAAATTCATCATCACGTATGCAAGAATCAACTGATCAATGACAGATTATGTGAGAAATTTGGCTGAGATAAGGAGGATTCTTACAGAATGTGTTGTCCAAGTGGATAATAGCATCAGGAGTGTTACTAAGGCAGCCGTCAAGATTTCTTTTCCCTTACATTTTATATTTCCAAATCATTTATGTTTTCTTGTAATATTTTATAAATAGAGAGCAGCCAGACTATTAATTTCAAGTTCCAGAGTAGTCTGTCTAACCAACTATCCAGAAAAACTGAGCTGTTAATGGAAACTGGATGATTTCATGTTTGTTGTATACCTTGTGCTGCATCTCTTTAGTTTCCAACCCTATTCTTTTTACAATTTCAGCACTGAATTGCATCCAATATGTCTGGCCAAGCAAGACCTTGATGAGCAGCCTGGCGATAAGATACATAAACGATCTGCAGCTGAAGATTATATTTCCAACTACGACACAGGATTTTACCCAGCAGAGGATGAATTTGATTATGGCTTATGCAATGAAGTAGTTAATGTAGCTTGCTCACCTAAACCTGATGCTTTCAATCCATGTGAAGATATCATGGGATACAACATTCTGAGGGTCTTGATATGGTTTATCAACATTCTGGCTATCACTGGGAACATTGTTGTCCTCGTTATTTTAATAAGCAGTCAGTACAAACTCACCGTTCCTCGCTTTCTAATGTGCAACCTTGCGTTTGCAGACCTCTGCATAGGTATCTATCTGCTGTTTATTGCATCTGTAGACATCCAGACAAAAAGCCAGTATTACAACTATGCCATAGACTGGCAAACTGGGGCAGGATGCAACGCCGCAGGATTTTTTACAGTGTTTGCGAGTGAGCTCTCAGTCTACACACTGACTGTGATAACTCTGGAAAGGTGGCATACCATCACTTTTGCCATGCAACTGGACCGCAAGGTTCGGTTCCGTCATGCTGTGATTATAATGATTTTTGGCTGGGTGTTTGCTTTCACGGTGGCACTTCTTCCCATATTTGGAGTCAGCAGCTACATGAAGGTCAGCATCTGTTTGCCCATGGATATAGAAACACCATTTTCTCAGGCCTATGTTATATTTCTTTTAGTGTTGAATGTAATTGCATTTGTCGTTATATGCACCTGCTACATCTGCATCTACTTTACTGTGAGAAACCCTAATGTCATCTCTTCAAACAGTGACACCAAGATTGCTAAGCGCATGGCCATACTGATCTTCACAGACTTCCTCTGCATGGCACCAATATCCTTTTTTGCCATATCAGCCTCACTCAAGGTTCCTCTCATCACAGTGTCCAAATCTAAGATCCTCTTGGTTTTGTTTTACCCCATCAATTCCTGTGCTAACCCTTTCCTCTATGCCATTTTCACAAAGACCTTCCGCCGGGATTTCTTCATTCTGTTGAGCAAGTTTGGTTGCTGTGAAATGCAAGCCCAGATTTACAGAACAGAGACCTCCTCATCTGCTCATAATTTCCACACAAGAAATGGCCATTGCCCTCCTGCATCAAAAAACAGTGATGGGACTATTTACTCATCGGTTCCTCTGAATCACTTGAACTAAAATGCTTGCAAGAATCTGTGTCTGAGGCAGTGTGATAATCACTTTCAACTGTGAATTTGAATAATGACTTCAGCATAGCATGAAAACTTATTTTTTATGAGAAAAAAAAATTATTTCCACTTTGCTATTTTTGTTCAATGAACAGCTATCAGAGATGACAAATCATCTTCATCAGTTCTTGAAGGACAAAGAACAAAACTTTAGTATGTGCCAAAGTGTTCTTATAGACTTGTTTCAAGAAACAAATGAGATTATAAACTGGTATCTCCCATCATACAGGCAGAGATTCCCTTCGTTCTAGGAAGATTTTAGCTGCTTATTGAGAATTAAATAGTGGTTATATATGATTGAAAGAAAAAAATATATAGAATTATTTTTTTTGCATGTGAAATGTGTTATAACAATGACAGATAATTAGCTGGTTGTATTCATCACGTCTCCTGGGGTTACAGGAGACAGAAGGCCAACTGAACACCCTCTGATCGAGGATCGAGCTGTTTGGTTTGGGGTTTTCAAGGTGAAAGCAAGAATGAGAGCAGGAAAAACCCTTCATAATAAGGGGGTTGTTTCCTGCAAGTTGGTCTCACAAAGTTGGGTTGAAATCTCTTTTTGAGATGGGGTCCATGGGTACAGTAAGAGTGGCCAATGGGCTGCTCTAAGGTGATAACTGAGGCAGGTTTGCCATACAGCGGTATTAGTCCATTACATCGGGCTGTGTGAAGGACTATAGATCCAGATACAGCTTTTGAAAACCCAAACAAATTTTTTTGTGAAATCCTAAAAGTTCTCTTTCCCCTTCCCTTCTAAATGAACCGATCCTTTATGAGCACATTATCAGATGATGGTCCAGATTGAAAGACATGTGGAAAAAAAAAATCATAATAAAGATTTCCTGATTTTACAGGGTTTTTGAATAACATCTCAATGAACATGCAGACTTTTTACAATTTGAACATCAAACTATTTAAGGGTTAATCGTTCCAATCCACACCAAAGATTTAGGGTTACATATGATTTTCTCAAGCTGATTGTGTGAGTATGTGGACAAAAAGAAAACACCAGGACAGGAATCTGGGCATCCTTCCCACCTTACAAGCAGTTCATGGTTTTGACCCATGAGATTATAATCTTTGGAGTCCTAATGGTTAAATATGATAAGCCTACAGCTAAATATTTCCCGCCTACAACTCCTAAAATTTCAGCAGCAGTTCCTGATGCTTCCATCCGTAATTTGCTCTGTCATCAGCTTCACATTTCAGCATCTGAACCTGATGTGAATAACTACAGGAAGTGATTATTCATTCAGTCCTAGCCAGGGAAGGAAGTATCAGGTCCCTAGTGCATAAAACAGGGGAGATCAAAGACAGCGCATTTGGGGAAGGGGGGGCGGGGGGAAGAGTTGTTTACTCAAAACAAGTAACACTCCCTTCAAAATCCAGGAGAAGAAAGAATGAAAGAGCAAAACAGGAAAGACAGATCAACTCTGGGAAGCTCTTCTGACAACTCAGAGGAATAATTTCTTCACGAAGGCTTTATGTCATACATAAAGTACTGATGTGCAGCCATTAAAATCCATCCCAATGGAAGTGTCAGAACAATGATGTTCCAAAATGACAAATATTGTAATCACATTAAAAAAGACTCTCGGATCTATTATTGGGCCCAAAATGAGGGGTATTCTTTGGCAAACACTAGCCCTTTTTTATTGATAAATAGGGAGAATTCTTGTGGTGTGTCACATTTTTTTGCCTGGGCTCTGGCCATTTGCAAAGGCAATAGGATGGGAACTGGCAGCTCAGGAAAGCACAGACATGTCTTGTAAACCCTCTCACAGGTATGTCAGCACTATGTGAGCTTGGTGCAACTAACCTAATTCATATGAAACCGCTGCCTAGACGTTTTCAGAATCAGGACCGTCTTAATAATGCTTTACAAATAAACATCCCTGAAGGGTTGTGACTTGGAGCCCATTAGACCAGGGACCAAGGGAAGAAGCCGTCTAGCCCATGGCCCTTTCTCCAGAGGAGACAAGATATGTGTGATACTTGAAGAGCAAATAGAGCCTGTGTAACTGAACACCTTGCCTCACCCCTAGCAGAAGGACAGTAAAGAAGTGTTTGAGGGACATGTCATCCTGGCAGTAAAATAAAAAAAAATGCAAGAGATTTTATTCATGCTTGCAATGTAAATAAAATCCTGCTGGTGTCTGGCGTGGATTTTCTCACCACTGAACATGTGTGTAATCTTTAAACTATTTTACATTTCCCTTTCTGAATTCTATTTTAATAAAACTAATATCACAACAAAGTGCCTTGAGAACAAGCGTACAGTCAGAGATATGCTGACAAAGTATGCAATAAATGCTACTGCTTATCTGGAGAGCTCCATCTATGCAGCACAGCCTCCACATTTGGGTCACTGTGACCTAAGAATGAAGCTCAGCTGATGAGACACTCTGCAAAGAAAAATCTCCTGGAGTCTCCCAGAGAGAAGAAGCACAGAAAGGTATGATTGAAACCCCTGAAACAGATAACAGCATTACTGACCTGTCTTTGTTTTAACCAATCTCTTCTATTAATTCACATTCCTTATGAAATAAGACATAAACTACTGACAGAACCTTAATAGGATTTTTTCTCCTTTTTAATATATATGAATGGCTTTTCTCATATGACACACTCTAATTTTCTTTCCCTCTTTTATATATCCAGGGCTTGGGAGCTCTGCTTTGTTGAGTCTTCTGTTCAGACAAATAAGTGTATATTTGTGCGTGCACATGTGTGCACATGTGTGTAGAAGAGACAGACCACAGGTAACAAGGAAACAAAGTCAAAGCCTAGCTCTGACTTCCAGAGAAAGCCTTGGAGTTGCCCTAACTTGGAGCCTATTGCTAGCTTATTCCAAAGACTATCTAAGTGTTGACAATGTTATAATAACTTACGGTTTTCCTCATTACTTCATTATGTAACCCTTCCATTTCAGACTCTACTAAGCCCCAGAAAAAGGCCAGTTAAAGAGTTATGGCTGTCTTTAGTCTTATGGTGTCATCATCAGAGTGACATAAAGATATTGTGCTGGCAGTGAATTTGCTGCCTTTCATGACACAATAAACAACTTCTTAATATGCCTGATAGAAGCATCACTCCTCCAGGCATGTAGGAGGAGGGAACTCATACCTGAAGTCCCTGAGAACCAAATATGTGGTGGTGTGATGGAAAAGGAGAAACAGGGCCACTTCGGCTTGGCCAACCAAAGGTCACATCACAAAAATTGCCACCAAAGCTAAAAGTGGCCGAGGCAGCTGGTCAAAAGCATCAATAAGAGCAAAAACCTGACTCAGTAGAGAAAGTGAACCACAGGCCATTTTCTTTACAACATTGCTCTGGGTGTTGCACAGATACACCAAGCAAGGTTTGCTCATTAGAAGGCAGGTCTATGTTTGAGCTTGTTAAGAATGCCAGATGAGGTTTTGCATCCCATTTAGCAAGTCTTCAAATCATTTGACCGCATTTCTTTCCTGTAGATTCCCTCCTAATCATTCCACTGAGGGCACAGCAGATAATCTTACATTTAATTTATTCAGTTTTGCTGTTAAGAAGAGTGAATAATATGAAATTATTTATCCTCGAGGAATAATTTAACTGTCCCTCCCCTTCCCTGAATGAAAGAACAGAAAAGAAAGGTGGGGCTGGTTCAAACAGTCAAGTAAGCACGTACAAACCTCCTCAAGATTTGCATCTTTAATATAAGCATGTGTAATCTCCCATTGTGTATGCAAATGTGAAATGCACATACACACTTTTGTTCAGAGTGAGCTTTTAGTCTAAGCACTTGGTTGCAAGCAGATATTTGAAAATCTGGGCTTTATCATTTTAAAATATTCAAGCACAGGAGAAGGATTTTATAGCTGTCATCTGGATAATTAAACTCTTCATTAACAGTCATTTTTGAACCAGTAGGTGACCTTTAATTAGGGATGAAAGTACTCAGGAATGGATTTCAAGCATTAAGAAACTGCAGAGGATCTTTTGCTTCCCACTCCTGAAGTCCATTGAAAACCTTTTGTAAAGCTTTGGTTTTCTAAGGTAAATGATGCTGGGTGAGGGACAAATATGTTTCCGGGTCCAACACATCACGTGAATGCTTCACCTAACCTTGTTGTAACTAAAATATTGTGTGGGTTTTTTTTCCTGTCTCATGCATACTTTGCCATGTGTTACTTGGATCTTTCTTACCCCAACCTGGACACCTGCAGAAAATTGTACCTACAGCAAAAATGAGTAGGAAAAATTATCAAGAACACAGTAAGAAAAGCACACAGGTGGACATGTGCTGTATTTATGAGTGGGTAGAAGATTGCAGGGCGGGATGGAGCAATATCAGCTTTTCTGTTGAGTCATCCAAATATCCAGTGCTAAAATTCTGCATTAAAGGGGCCATTTTGGTTGAAGTATAGTTTCCAGGGAACAAGTAATAGAAATTTACATGGGAAAAATCCTATCAAGAGGGAAATTTAAAAGGAAGTTAAAGTCAAGTTTCTTTTAATTTATTGTTAAACAGCTGTGACAAAGAAAAAAAGGCAAAAGATTGATATAAGTAGTGCATATATGCTGTCTCTGGAAAAAGGAATAGCAGTTCCTTTAGGGCTCATCTGGGCTCCACGCTGCACCATCATCACTGTTGCAATTCTTTGTATTGCTTGTGAGCTACAACTGCCTATTAGCCTTAAATGATTCCGATTTCTTTTGTTCATGCCTAAACTGTATGGACAGGCATGCACCCCTTGGATGTTTGTTCTCTTGCTTCTTCATTGCCTTGGATTTACCTCATCTTAGTCCTTTCCATGATGATGACTCATGCTGCCCATGCTTAGAAATGCTCTGCTTTTACCTGTAGCCACGTATGGACAGAATCCCTTTGCCTTAGAAATACTTCTTCATAAACAGCAGTGGAAGGATCTGAAGCCTGCTTATTGCTCTCTGTGTACTGGTGTGGAAATGTCTTCTCACCCTGCCTTCCAGTTTCTGTCTCCTATTTCAGCTATTTGTTTGAGTGACTGTTGTGAGGAAAACTGTCCCTTTTCCAAGCTTAAAACATTCTGCTTTGAAAAAGTCACTGTTCGAGCCAGCCGACTTCGATAAATTAGGGTGAAAAGCACAGATGCCTCTCCCTGCCTCCAGCATATTCCCTGGACTTTTTTTTTTCGGGGGGGGTGGAAATCTTATTTTTACATAGATGATTCAGAATTTTCCTTCCCTTTATTACTAGCTACAGTTTTGCCTTGGCCCACAAATGTCTTTGTGACATGAGGTACGCGCTTCAGGAAAGGCTGAGGAAGGAAGAGAGAGGAATCACAGTCTGGAGAAAGTGGGGCCATCAAAAGCTGGAAAAGTACAGTCAAATTAGGGCAGCCTTTGAACAATCCCCACATGCTCCAAGGGCTGCCTGACCCTTCCTTCCTTCCTT
>VZRU01010632.1:1077023-1167289 GCA_013398155.1 Pedionomus torquatus
TTCCGTCCTTCCTTCCGTCCTTCCTTCCTTCCTTCCTTCCTTCCTTCCTTCCGTCCTTCCTTCCGTCCTTCCTTCCGTCCTTCCTTCCGTCCTTCCTTCCTTCCTTCCTTCCTTCCGTCCTTCTTAAGGAAAAGCCCAAAACCATGGAGCTTTTTTAATTCCTGCACCAAGGTCTGCACTAAGATGGGATTCACCCTACCGAGGTGTCCCTGTGTATATCTATACGGCATGAGACTGCCAAAACACCGAGTTAGCAAGGAGATCAGAAACAGTCGTTTTGCTCAAAGCTGTACCTGTGCTAATATACTCTGTTTCTCAGCAGAGATAACTTGTCTGGATCAGGCAAAAATTGAGAAGTAGATATTTTTTTTTTCTAGAGGGGGCATATTCATGTCACTGCATTTTCACCATGTTGACTTAAACAAGATTTGAGGATTTTTTCTAGCGACTTCATCTTCTCTTGCTATCCAATATTACCTTTGTCATGGACTATTTGTTCTTTCTTTCTTCAATGACTGCTGCTGCCCACATTGCTACTTTTAGTATCAGTTTTCCTGCCTCCCAAGGATGGTGGTGTCTTTTCGCATGATTCCACCGGAGTCACTACTGAAACACTCATTAGTCACCAAAAAAGCTTTCAAGGCGTCAGTATTCTATTTTTTCACATAAAGGTGTTGTTTACCTCATGTTAACACTCTGCCTACAAATTTTTTCCATGCATTTAACACCATCATAACTAGTGTTCAGCTTCAGCACCCATCCTGCAGTATGTCATTAATGAAAGCATCAGCTCAGTAGTGTCTTTGTCTTCGTTTCACTATCCCTTGTGCACCTGTATTAACTAGGCAAGCATTGTCATTCTCATCTCCTTGACAGTGACTTCACATTTTGCCTGCCTTGATTGTAGGTGCTAGTCCTGTCTTGAAGTTCATCAGTGCTTGCAGAAGAGATTTGCTTTTGTCCACGAGTAGGGCCATCTGCGAAGTCATGTGAAACTGGGGATCCTCGTGACCTGCCTTCAGAACAGCCTTATCATTGCTCAAAGACCTTGAACAGCACTTAAAGAACAGCTAAATCACAATGCATGTGTATGGTCTCTCTCCTTGTTCCTTCAGGTAAACCTCCATGTATGATGTAGCATCACTGCCATTGCTATCTATGTCTCAGAACTCACTATGTCTGAGCTGCATTCTGTAAAGCACTGTGGGACCTCTCATGTGAAACATGCATGCATGCATTTGCCACCACAACTTAAAAGAAGCCACTAACAGTTAAGTAGTTAGGTAATTAGGCAACTAATTAGGTCTGACCTAATTTCTAGAAAATAATTGTCCAGGAATCCTTTAGTTTGTTTCCTCTTTAGGAATAATTCATTAACAAGTGAAATTATTTTCATTCTATGCAGGGTCCCATGGGAGTGAGCTCAAGTTGCTTCTTGTTACTTCTTTCATAATTGAAGATCCCGTGTCACTTTTCCAATTGGTGAGAGACACCAGCACTCTGCCTGGCGTCCTCTTGCCCAGCAGACACAGATGGTGATGCCTAAGGCTGTGAATGAGCTGAAGCTGTTTGCATAATGCACGCTTCCTCTGCTCATTGAGTAACTGAAATCTCCACACTTTTGCGAAGCTCAGGTTAACAGTTGCATGGAGACAATAGTGAAGAATGTAGGCAGCAATCTTCAGAGGGACCTAAGGAGTTAGGTAGCCAGCATTTTGGATATTCACGGGGAGACCTCCTTTGAGGAGTTGATTTTTTAGCATCCTTTTAGTCTCGGACAGCTGTAGCGGGGAAAGGGCTATGGTTTTGCATGAGACAAGATGATTGACTACCCTTTTTTAATTAATACTTACTAGTCCCCTTCTTACACTCATGATTTTCTTCCTCTCCCCAAAGACCACAAGAATAAAGAGGCTTTTAAAGGGTAAGTCTGGAAAAACACTATCTGCTAGAAGAGTGAGGAGAATCATGAATGAGAGAAGGAGAAAGAGAGGGGTAGCACCCAGGAAAACAAGACACGATAAAGAACTTAACAGGAGCTTTTGCCACATGTAGGAAGTAGAACTATTTTCTTAAGACTGCACTCAGAAATCAGATGGTATTGGAGCAAAGTCTTGCATGTCCTTTGCTCTTCAGGCAGCAAAGAGAAGATGGCTGTTTGAAAAGACAGTCCTAGTGAAGCTTTCAAAGGTTTTATCCCTTTTTTAATGTTGGAAAACTGAAGAAACAGTGTTGAGGAAAGAGGGAGAGGGAGACAGGGAGAATGAAATTTCTCTTACTTAAAATAAGTCTGTATGAATAATTCTTATGAGAGGAGTGAAAAGAATAGCACTGAGGAGGCTCATAAAAAAAAACAATGTTTAATTTTTCTAAACTGGGCCTCCTGTGAGCAACATTCTGCACTGAGACTAATATTCATCCCTACTCAGAGAACCAGCATAAGGACTATTTCCACAATAAATGACCTTTAAAGTGGGCCTGATATGGTGTGTAAGTTTTGTGATGGCCCTCTGCACTGCAGCAAATTACATGTTGAAGAGGGAACGCTTACCTTTCCCCTGTGAAAAATTGCCCATGTCTGCCCCAACATTTGTTTATGTGCCCTTTCAGCTCCAAGGCTCTGCATCATGAAACAGCACCAGAAAACATACTTTTTAATAAATAAATAAATAAATAAATTAAAGACATGGAAAATCATAGAATGGTTTGGATTGGAAGAGATCTTTAAAGGTCATCCAGTCCAATTCCCACTGCAACAAGCAGGGACACCTTTAACGAAATCAGAGTGCTCAGAGCCCCATCCAACTTGACCCTGAATGTTTCTAGGGATGGGGAATCTACCACCTCTCCACAGGTAACTCCTATGTCCTGGGATCAGGACAGTCTTTTTTGAGTTGAAGGTCCCAGAAGGAGGCAAAAAAGCAACAGGAACACCTGAGCTTCTCTCTGCTCTAACTGCATGGAAAAAAGGAGAGGAGAAAGCCTGGGCAAAGGGAAGGTGTGTTGGAGCTGAATTCCCTGGCTCCCAGCCTCTCCAAGCAAGCACCCTTCCCTCTGCAGGGGGTGGCTGAAGGGCCAGAAGGTGGCGAGAGGGCAGGAGAGCCCCACAACATCTTCTGTCCTCTCACAATGGCAAGCAGCTGGGTTGACCATTTCTTCTGGCAGGGCTTTATATGTATTCCTACCTAGAAACAAACCAAATTAGTTCCTCTGCTGAACTACAGCAGAATTCACACACCTACACACACACAAAAAACTGTTTCATCACCAAGCACCACTTTTACTCCTGCTGAATGCAAAGTCTCTCAACCGTCTCATCACCTCCAGGCTTTATATCCATCTTTTCCTTCCATTTTCATGAAACCGATCCATTTCTAACCAAGTTTTTCCTGCCACCAGAAAGCCTGCCTGCAATGAGCATCCCATTTGTCACTTTCACATCATTCTTACGCCTGTGCAGGATACAAATGTCACCACTAGTGGCAAAGTAAACTCTTTTCCCACCTCATGTTTGCATGACAACTGGCACACCGAATCTCCATCCCTCGCTGCTCCCTGGATGATAATGTCAAAAATCAACAGTCGTGGCACCATCTGCACACCAACTCAAGCCACTTCTTGCCTCCTCAGAGGTCACTGGAGCTGTGCAGCCCAACAAACCTACACGTGTGTATGCAAGGCATGCTTTCCCCATGCTGCAGAATGAGAGTGAGCCCTTAGTGCTTCTGCGGAACTGTTTTCCATTACACGCCACAAGAGAGCAACTTGTCGAGGAAAGCATGTGAAATAATTGAGCATATATTGTCCCTGCCCACCGTGCAGGCATTAAAGCAAAACAGTGAGTGGGGGCTGCACGGAGGAGAGCAGACAGTGGGCTGTGGAGACTCTGCCCTCCTCTGCTTCACACAGCTCCTTCATCCTACTGTGAATTATTTTGATGCAAATGTATATGATAAGCAAAAATGGGGCTGAGGAAATAAACATGCTGTGCTTTGCTACCGTGTTGTTCTTGCTACTTGTTAAGAGCCAGGACACAGAATTACGATGGTGCTTGAACATCATTAACTACTCAACAGCGTGATCTGCAGGCTCTGCTGGAGCAAATTGAGCCTAGCAGCTACTGGAGGGATGGCCCTGGAGTTTTAAGGGAAGGAGGACTAGTCCTTCTGCTTCCACCCCAAACCTATATATTCTCTACGTGTAGCATTTTAAAAGCTAAAGCATCCACTTGTTCAGAGCAGGAGAAAGCAGCAGGTCCAGGGGTTACAGGGATCAGGCAGCATTTGCACTGCCTTTGGCTCTGCCATCATGACAGCCCCTTCTTGACATGCCTCCTTCCTTACTCACCACATTGCACCACCTCTCAAGGCATATATATTTCCTTATCTGCTTTTCTGCTCCTGTTCATTCCCTCTTTGTTATGTCTCTTTGAACAAATGCTTCTGCATCTCCCTCTTGCTTCAGCACTTGCCCCACTGGTAAGAGACACCAGTTATGGAGTTACAAGGTAATATCTGAAACAGAAAAATACTGCAGTCAAGAAAACTCTCTTTAAAAAGTAAGAATATGTATTTCCTTAAAATTTTCCTGTGCGTCTTTTTTCCTTCACAACATCCTCAGTAAACATGAAAGGCACTGTGAAAGGGATACTGGCAGTTTTCATTTACTTCAGAGATCACTCTGCATCAAAGGAAACATTTCAGTGTTCTCTTCCTCCTCTTTGCACATGCATTTCCCTCCCCTCTTTCTCTGTACACACAAACATACCCTGGCTTTCTTTCCCTATTTCTGTTCTGTGCCTACAAGGGTAGAGATGGTGCCTGGCTCTGGGGCAGGTGGTTCACTTCTGATGGGAATAACCTGTGCTCCTCAAGAACACAAACAACTTAGAGGGGGCTTTTAAGGGACTCAAGGCAGGAAACTTTGAGATCTTAGCCAGTGTTACCTAGGATGAGCAAGAGCCTGAAAAGTGTGACAATCAGAGAGACTTAGAAGAAGAAATGGAAGGAGAAGCTTTGGCTAAGTCCAAAGGATCCCTGAAAGCATTTGTGTCCTGATTTGGGGTGGGCTTTTGCAACCAAAGCCTAAACCCTCCAGAAGAGCTAGGTTTAGATAGCTTGAGATGGAGAAGTAAAAATGCTAAAAATGATGAAAACCGATCACCACATTATTTAGATGATATTGGCTGGCATTTACCAGCTAATAAGAACAATAGCAGGGTAAAGAAAGCTGCCGTATTTTAAAATCCCTGCCAGAAAAAAAGCCCCACTGCTGGGCAGCCTCTGGCCACAAAATCAGGCTGGCTGGATGCGTATACCCTTCATTCTGCATGTAGTCTGGCCACACTCTTGGCACCAAGCAGCTGCTCCAGAAAGAAGTGCCAATTGCTGGGCAGTTGCTGTGACCATGCATTTCCCCCCCTCCCCTCCGCGTTCCATAGCTCTTTGCATGTTTTTCTCTCTGCCTGGTCAACCCTGCAGGCAGAGAGGTAGCGCACAGCATCTGCAGATGGGGACCTGGCGATGGGTGGTCTCTGCTGCTCGCTGGCTTTTACCAGCTTGGCTTGGGGGGGACCAGAGGACAGGGTAAACTGCGGGGCTCCCGTGCTCACCCAGCACCAGGGCTTTGTGACCACTTGCTATTTTTGGTACTTCTGATGTTTCATCATGGTTCCCTAGCCATTCCCTTTAATGGGATTAACTCGCAGTTGCACAGAATATCCAGTCTCAACCGATCCATATTAATAATGCAAAAGCTTCCCTTTTCTTTCAAAGTAGAAAGCACTTGTCCTGGATTTCTACAGCATCTAGTGCTCAGCATATGAATGAGATGGCATTAGGTACCACTGATGCACAATAGCTGTTTCTGTCCTATCATTCAGCGTTATTTATAACCTGATTACTCTGCTTTCTAGACTAAACCCAGTCATCTGCCAGGAATGGACTTCAGGCTTTCTCCTCAGAGCAGTTTCTCCTTTCTCACACCTAAAGCCTCACAAGATGTTTTCCTAGACAACTCAGTTAACCCTTTCTCTTGACATGATTGAGGGTGAAAAAATTGCTAGCCTCATCTTCCAAACCTCTTCCCTTAGGGGAATTAGAGCAAAATTATTCCACCCATAGCTTTTGCTTATTTATCTAGTAAAAGATGTGAGCTTTTAGTGCAGCATAATGCAAATGTGCACATGGTTCTGAAAAACAGGACTGACTTGCTGTTTTCAGGATAGAGAGCAATAGTCTTCACATCACAACATACACTCTCTAAGTTCAACCAAGCTTCTCTTGACCTCTAAGCCATTTGCACAAATGGTATAATTTTTTTCTGCAGAGGTTTATGGTCCTGATATTAGAGATTGTTGTGAAGTAAAACTTACTGGGTTATGCAGCTGCACAGGCCAAAGATCCTTTTTGACCTTTCATTTATTTTTCCTTCTGGGAAAGTAAGGTACCATTGACCTGCTGGGAAGTTTCTGTTTATCAACCAGTTCAATTGGTTTAAAAAACAAAACAAAACAAAACAAAACAAAGCAAAGCAAAGCAAAGCAAAACAAAACAAAACAACAAAAAAAAAGTACCAAAATGATCCCTTTTCCATAATAACATCCACATGCTGGCTGCTGTCAGGACATAGCTGGGCACCTCTTGTTCTCCTCCAGTCCTCAGAGACGCTGGCACTCCTGGCACACTTGCACCGACCAAAAGCGCTCTCTCACTGCTCTGCTTCTTCCCTAATGTCTTTGATCAGGTTCAAGCCATCGCAACCCAGAGGAATTTATTGTGATGAGCTTTCACAGCAGCCACTTTGTGCCAGCTAAAGAATAAAAACACTAATAAATTCTGCTCTTGCTTTGTGGCAATACAATAGGCTTGTACGTTGGAGGCTCAGGCTTGGAGAAGGACATGAATATGAGGGCTGAGCAGCAGGAGCTGATAGAAGTTTCTGAGTGACTCAAAACTTTTGAATGATCTCAAAATCAGACATTTTTGCCTACAAGAATGTAGCAGACCTTGTGGCCAGGAAAGCTGGAGCACAAATGACAGGAATCCCCCATGGCAATGTCAAGCTCTTGGGGCAATCTGTGCATAAATGGCAGAAGTGCAGTCACAAAGAGGTGAGTGAACAGCAGGTAGAAGGGCATGTCCAACACACTTGGGTACATCAAAGTGCACGGGCAGCTCACCTGTGGACCCTGGTCTATGAAAAATGTGTCACTGATACCAACAAGAGTATTTCAAGCTGCTGAATGTCGAGGGAATTTTTGCCTTCTCAGTGATGTCCATGGCCTGGAGAGATGCTGATGTTTTCAGCCCATGTCTCATGTACCTCAGGCTTGAGATGTGGTGGAAAGGAGAACCCTCCACCATGATGCAACACCTCTTTGTCTTTAGGAAATATCAAAAAATACCCCACATTGGGGACAAACTGCAGGGGGCAGAAGCTCCCTCCTGGTGTAGCTTCTGGCCCAGAAGAGAACTGTGGAACTGAAGGCGAGAGGAATAAGCCACAAGAGACAGGGCCATTGCTGGGAGTCGGCACCATGACACTCAGCTCTGCCTCAGTTCACAGAAAGCTATGGGGTGGAGGTTTTTGCCTGGATTGCCCATCACTTCCAGATGGCAAAGCAGCCACTGGCATAGCTCTGTCTCATGAATATTTCCCCCATCCAAGGTCAGCCCCATGACAGGGAGTCTCCTCCTCGGCGCTGCTGCACCTGAGAAATGAGTTACTCCGAGACTGACACTGCAGCCTGCTCCCACACACAGCTGCTGCAGAGCCAGTTATTTAACTGCATAGATATTATTAAAGTACAGACTGTAATGCCTGTTTCTTTCCCGAGTGAAAAAAAAGGAGCATTACATCATGCCTATACTGAGAAATACTCCTCCTGTAAGGACAACAGCAGAAAGCTTATCTCAGTAAGAATGATAGAAATGCAAGGGTGCTGGTAGGTAGGGATGGGAGAGGCTGGCTCCTTCCACCCCAGTGCCTCTGACCTTACCAATGATGTTGCTCTGCACCCTGCCTGTGGAATATAACTCACTAGAGAGAAAGGGTGAGGTGTCTGAGGGTAGTTCTGTGGTACCTCCATCTCGTCTGTTGCCAGTGCAGCAATCATGCCTCATACCACAGACATTTGCAGAATTGCTGGAAGGAGTTCAGAGTGGTGGAGATGTTGTTACCCACCTGCACAAAACCACCAAAGTGCCCAGCATTTCCTGGGCGTCTGAGGAGAGCAAAACACCATGAAGCTCCCCACAGTGCACATTCAAGTTTGACATGGGAGGGTAAAAAGGGGACCTCGGGATATTCATGTGGCTGGCCCTGACCCATGGCCAGTCCTGCTAGTCTCACAGAGGGATCTTTGCACAGACAGGTGATATTAAACTTATCCCACCTGCAAGCATAGTGCTCAGCATTTGCTGCTCTCTGCATGTCAACAGCATCTGAACAATTCACAGGAAAAAAAAAAGCTATAACTGAGCTGAGTCAGATCACTGACTGTGACTGGAGTTGTAGTTTCTCCTGTGCTGTGTAAAAGATCCCCAGATTTCATTTCTACTGTCCATGCCGTTGACGCTGACAGGAGTTAGGACGCATTTAATACCAGGTGAGAAGTTGGAGACAGTGCTGCACACATGAGTGAGCCCTTATAGGAGTCTGACAGAAGAGATTTGCTCACAGCAAAAAGGCAGACATTCGTCTTGACATATCTCCTGTCACCTACTGCTGCAAATATGTCATTTTGTTGCTCTTTCTCTTTCCTCTCAAATAAGTGTTTCACCTAGAAGGAAATTCAGAAAACTAGTTTTGTTTATTTCCAGCCCTATAACAGAGGCACATTCACTTCTCTGTGCATTAGTAAAGATTTACAGCATGTTTTCAAAGGGGCCTTTATGCATTTCCAGAATTTTCCATTTATGGGAAAAAATATTAATTATGTCAACAAAAGCACAATGATGTGCTCTGGGTGTAAAGTGTGCTAAACTGGGACACCAAGTCCTGTACAGGGGCCAGCTAGCTGAGGACCAGCTCAGTGTTGCCTACAAAATGCTCCACAGTTTAACTTCCTCCTCAAGAGATCTTCAGAGTTGCCCTGGGAGGACCAAGGAAATAATTATTTTCCATATGACCCTGGACAAAGTTGGATGCCCAGGTTCCCACTTTTGCATGCAGACTGCTAAAAAGGGCTGCAATGGTGATGCTCACTGAAGGGTCATATCAGGTACTATATGGTGATTACACTGAAAAATTGGAATTAGATTTTCTTTAATAAGAAAACGAGTTTATATTTTGAAAAAGTCATAATCAAAGTAATAACATTGCTGAATTGTTAGCTGTAATCCTTCTACCTAGTAAAATACCAAGAATTTCAGTATCGTATATTGACCTAGTATGTTCCCTCTTTAGTTATGAACAATATTGATATAAAGATATGCTTTCTTTGAAAAAAATTTGATAAAAGTCTGAAAATAAAATCAGCAGCAGCAAAACCAGCACAAAATGAAACTTTAAACACCACCATGTTCCTAGATTTATTCTTGGAAAGGTTGTCATATTTGTGTGAAATCTCTGGGAGGGAATGTATGCAAGCATTCTGCTCAGGATGAACCCCAAACACCCACCACTCTGCTAGATTAAATGTAATAATATGTTCCAAAAGGGAGAGACGCTGCAAAGCAAATTATACAGCCCTTCAGTGTGTTTTGACACTCAGAAGGAGAAGGTGCCAGGGGAATGTTGGGGTTTTTTTTCCACCAAACACACCAGATCCACAACAATGAACCATGAGGCTCCAAGAAAAGCATGCAGCCAGATTGCTAGAAGCAGAAAAATATGACCACAGATGAGAGAAGTCAGTCTCCGAGGAAGAAGAGACTCTCTGTGGGCTGGTTGCTCCCATCAGAGCTGTAGCTATTGGCTCCAGGACTGTGAGCAGAAGCTCTGTCCTGCAAAGTACTATTTTCTTTTTAAAAGTGGCATTATGGACTGTACATGTTTATTGAGGAATTAATTTATTTTTTTGCCTAGTAGGAAAATCCAAATGGAAAATGGAATTACTAATGTTTGCTGCCTTTTCTATGGTAGACTAGTGATGCATTCCAATGGGAGTGCCTGAACGTTGTTCAATAATGAGAAAAGGAATAACTGCAACACAAAGTGTGCTTTCTTCATGTACTTTTAACATATGTGGGTTTATTCCTTAATATTTCCTTCCGGTCATTGGTTTTGTAAGAGCAAGGAAGTCTTGCAAATAAAGGACAACCTACTTCACATCCTCTGTCATTGAAGCTTTCATGATATATATGATTTATCACAGGAACATACAGAGCACCACAGGAGCAGTATGATCATCTTAACCCCACAAAGGAAAACTATGCAACTCATTGCCTAAATCAGGGCGTAAATCAGGACAAAACAAAACGTCTCTCGATTGGGTGCACACATAGTGCATTCCAGGTTGGTAGAAGACGATAGTCTTCTCTGGGCTTGCTCAAGGCTCTTCGCTTGTTTTGTTGCCTCAAGGATGAGGACAAAAATAACCAACGCAGGCACAAAAATGATACTGCCTTCCAGCTCCAAACTGAACCCAATCAATTTTGAAAAAACACTTTCTTTTTTAACATCTGCTTTATTGAAGGGTCACAGGAAAAAAATAATTTTGAAACTATTGCTACTCATGATCTTATTGCTTTCCTTCTAGAATGTGAAGTGACTGGTCTGTCTTCATTGAAACAAATGCTGTTGTATCAAATCTTGTATTAATTTGTTGTCTCTCTACAATTAATTGGTGTGACCATTCCTGTAGGCAGACTGGAGAATTGTGGTTTACAGACCTGGGCACCCTTTTACATTTAGTTCACTGGGGGTCTAAAAGCCACAAGAAAACAAAGATTCTGGTACATAAAAAATACCTAACAGGGACTGGCACTGCCACTATTTCTACCAAATCCTGCATGTGAGCTCAGACAAATGCAAACCCAGAATATTTACCATGTGACTTTTATTAATGATCTTGAAAGAAATCAATGAGACTCTGACACCAGAAATTTGTGCTGCTCTGGAGGCAGCTAAATTATTCCATTTGCAATTTCTGCTGAAGATTTGCAGTTTCTAATAAGGCCCAAAGAAAGTCCTGCTGGAGCTAGTCAGGAACCAAGAAACCAGTTGAGTTTCACATGACTTTTGAGTTTGATGGAAAGTCTTTCCCTCTGCTGGGTAAAAGGGAGTTACTGAATTTAATTATTTCAAGCTGCAATCATAGAAGAAAACATTTCAGATATATCTGTCTGTGCTTCACAACACAGGGAGAGGGGAAGAGAAAAAGAAAGGCAACAGCTGAATTTGGAACTACTGTCAAACTGTGCTAAAAGGGCTCATTAATGTTGTTAACAGAGCCTAAGTCAGTGCAAAGAGGAATGCTTTAAATGTGTGAATATATTCAGCACATCTGCATACAAGACCCAGTTGTTTACGGTACCTGCTCTGTAAGGACAGATACTCACCCAAGCCAAGGGTGTACCAAGGTGTACCCTTCTTTCCGGAGTATGCACATCTTGAGGTCTCAAGCAGTGATGTTCTGCCAGCTCAGAGGGAAAAGCAAACACATTAACGATATATTAGTGCACCACAAACTGCTGTTCCAGTGTAACCACAGGAGGTTTGCGCTGAGTATTGAGGTTACACCAGGATTTTTCTTTTAAAGGCAATTTATTCATTCTCAGTTTATTTTGCCTGGCTTTAGTGTTTTGGTTGGCAGCTTGGGAAATAATGGATTTTTTTTTCTCAACTTTGCAATTGATCCGAAAACTTATAAGAAATTTGTTTCTGGTCAGTTCAGTATATTTACACTTTTACCTGAAAAAGGAAAATGAAAATCCAAAAAATATAAATTCTGGTTGAAGTGTGTGTGTGTTGGGGGGGGGAGAGGGAAGTAATACCTGACCTAAAAGTCAAATGTTTTGGATATAGTTTTCTGTTATATGGTTAGGTATTATATTTCAAAACAAAATCTGTATTAATTTTAAATTAAAAACAACAGCTTAAAGAAAACTTTAAGATGTAAAATATCAAAACAAAACTTTTCATTTCAAAAATAGTTAATAAATTTGAACCAGATATTAAATTTATTTTTAGTTCTTCAAAACCATGGTTTTCTCAGTAAACTTATTGTCAGTTTGTCGTGGGTTTTTTCTTCCTTTGCTCTGTTGGCTACTAATTGACAGCAATGCAAAAATTTCTGGTGCCACAGAAAGGAGACAGGACATCTAAGGCATATCAGATAGCATACTCCAGGAGGACTACAACTGTAGGGAAGAATATCTGTAGACCAGAAGTCCACAATATTTGTGTGCAGTTCACAATATCCACATGGATACACCTTGCTATTTATTTATTCTGCACTTATGTATGCCCCAAATCTGTGAGAGCACTAGGAGAGGGGACGGGGAGTGGGGAGTTCTTTTGCTTTTTTCTTTCTACTTACAGATACACAGCATGGCTTCTGAAGAGCTGGACTTTTTCCACCCCTTTCTGAAGGACAAGAGCTTGTCCACAGGAGACAGTATAGTGTGTGCTCAATGGTATTAATCCCCACACGGGTGCCCAGAGTTGGCTGCTTCCCTCATTTGTTCATCGTCTGGTTTGGAGATGAAGCCATTTTTCTCCAGATCAGTTTGGGACGATCATGGTTGCCTAGCTGACTGCTTTTAGTTTCTTTGCTTTCAGCCTGTTTCTGTTGCTTGCTATGGTCTACTTCATGAGCCTGGGTGTTTTCTCAAACTAAAACCTCGCTTTGGCCAGACTTGAGACACTGGAAAAGTTTTCAGCTGCCCTGTGGCACGCTCTATTCAGAGGTTTTGGTCATTCATTGCATTTCTTCAGTTTGCTTTGTAGCTGGTGAGGAATGCAAGAGGTGTTAAGTGGTTCTTTATTATAAAGTGCCTCTGTGATGGGGAGGGCCCTGTCCCGAAGACATAGACATAGCTGGTTCCTTGCAGTCCCACCTTCCTGTATGGCAGCATTGATTCACTGGACGCTACTTCAGGCAATAAATGTGAGAGCTGAAGGAGATGTAAGGGCTGAAGGAGGTGCTGGCACAACCACTCGTAGTTTTGATCTTGACTCTATGTGGCAAGTTGAGATAAAACACCAGATCCAAACAGTACTGAACTCTGGCCAAAACCAGAGTCTGACAGTAGATTTGTGGAAAAGCACAGGTTTTTAAATTCCCATTTACACTCATAAATTATTCTTTGCGTACCACTGTATGGCATGTTTCTCCTGAAAGATTCTTGTATCTTTTGAAGGCCAAGCCAATGAGGAGCACCATGACTAATATCTCAGGGTTACACTACCCAAGCAAAAGGGACCTTCTCTTTTCCATATTTCTCACAGATTCTCCCAGTGGTGGATAATGTCAAAGTATCACTGTGCGCTTGGTGCACATGCATTATTCAAGACATGCACTTTTTTGCAATAACATTTATGGAAGAAGCAGGGACTGGTAAGATGTACTATGTAAACAATATGCAGAGAAATTATCAGTATGTACACAGTTATAATATTAAACAATAAAGGTGCTACCAAAATTGATTGATATGCCTTAATAATGCCTTTCCACTTTCCTAAGGGAGGAAGAACAAAATGGAGCTGAGACTTCTCTATGCTAAAGATGATATTTTGTAAGTTCATATTTCTTTTCAATCACTTTCTAGGAAGGGATTTTGCAGCAAGAGTGTAATCTTCTCTTAAAGAACTCTCCCAGTGTGCTTCCCTTTATGAACTGGCATTAACTGTTATTAAAATACATATTTATTTACATGGAATTGAAACACTTTTTTTTCATTTGGCTTCTACAAGTATATGGTAACAGTAAATGTATCAGGCCACTGCTTTTTTCATGATATCTCCTTTTCGATTCTGCTTGCAAATACGTTAAAGCAAAATATGCTTTAATACATAGCAGAACACAAGTACTTCAAAGTAAAATCATTCTTTTCCAACAGCTTTTTTTTATGAGTTTTGCCTAAGGGTTTGATTTCATAAAAGCTAGACGGGTGTTCTGCAGTTTTTGCCATCCAGAGACTTTTATTGCAGGAATGGAGATTGTAAAGGTGGTTTGAGATTTTCACACTGAACACTAGCGTTCATAAGAAAGAACCACTTTCCCATAATGGCAAAGTTAAATCTGTACAGGATCATTAAAATTCTGGAGGAGAAAAAAACAATTAATGTGATTCTGTCAGTAAAAACAGCAGTACAAATGAACTGCTTTGTCAAAAGAGCCCAATCCTTCACTGTATGGACACACTGAACTGCCCTTAAAACCACTATTTTGCCAAGGGAGCATACTCAGCAGCCCAGGCTGAAGACCCTGCTCATTTATACCAGTGAAACATTCATCACGTCTCACATTTTAAGCCCAAGGCGGCAATTCTGACAGCAGTGTCTGCAGGGCACAAGCCAAACCCACCACATCATCTGCAGCAAACCCACAACTATGGTGAACTTGGGTCCAGTCCCCTGGAAAAGTAACTAAGCATGGTTAGAAATCTAACCAGCACAGTGACCCCAACATAACATGCCTCCACGGGTGATTATGTCTCTGTTTTTAAAAAAAAAGGGGAAAAAAAAAAAGAAAGAAAAGCATGCATTTATATACATATGTCCATCCTGGTCATCTCTGTTCTTATTCTTTTTTCCTGCTGTATTACAAAGCTGCCTTTTACAAGCATCTTCTCCTCCTTTAGGTAGACATATACAGTTAACAGCTTGCCTCTTTGTCTTGGATGAACTAGACACACCCTAGTAAAAAACAACTTCAGTTTCTCTTTTTAAAAGCCTCCTCACTTTAATAAAAAAATTAATGGCAGTTGAAGCTGTCTGTGCAGTGAGTGATTGGGCCAGTCTGATTGGAAGCTCATTTGCACTTCAGGTTTACTGCCTTCAGGGCATGTTTTCAGACTTGCATACAACCTAGTCCCTCTTTTCTGAACCCTCTCCAGTTTATCAGTGCTTGGCAGTCAGGAAATCAAGGTGGAGTGCAGTGCAACCTTAACCCCATAGCTTCTGCTCCACAGACAGCTACTGCCACATCCCCATCTTCTCTCAACAGCCTCTCACCTGTGCACCCAAGCACTGCACCCACCCTCTCTGCCCCAACAGTCTGACTGGCATCCATGGTCAATGGACCTTCCACCACAAACCCTGAGCAGATCTCGGTGTTACTGCATTGGGACATACAATGCCATTCATGAGATGCCTCTCGTGTTTCCTCCCTAGACATTAAGGTCTTCCTTCCAACATTATTGACCACCTCACCAGTTTCACCACCACTGCAAACTCTAAAATTTATTATTCTATATCATTAATAAAATTACTAAATAATAAACAATAATTGCTGAATAGTACTAATGTGGTAGTTGCTAAAGTGTTAATCCAGAACTGGAAGGAACTCCTGTGGAGAGTTGACACACATACCCTCCCTTTGGGTAATAGTTTTCCATTCACAATCACATTTTGCAATTTAGTGGGTTGATTGGCATATGATCCACCTAGTAAGAGCCCATCATGATATTTGCAGACTGCCAATATTTCATCAAGATGGCAGATTTCAATTGTTTTGCAGAAATCAAAATATATAGCATTGACATCAATAAGCTGAGCAAACGGATATTTCATAAGCCTACAGCCATACTTCTGCTATTATTTTTAATTAATTACTTATGGATCCTCTTCTATTTTTACATAATATCTCCTCCAGAGAGTTGCTAGATTAATTGCTCTATAATTTGCTGGGTCATTCAATTTACCCTTTTAAATTGTGGCATAATATTAGTTCTGGCATCCCTCAGCCCTCATGCTCCAAGACTTGATAGGAATCAGTGCAAGCAGTTCATAAATCTCCTCAGGCAATCTTTTCAGTGCTTCTGGATACAAGCACTATAATCCTGAGATTTTAAAATGTTTAACTTCAATAGTTGCTGTTTAACATCCTCCCCAATTAAGAACAGAAAAGAAAGTGTTTGTTGGCATGCTGAGACACAAACTCATCATTCTGCTTCTTTCTGTCCACAGAATAAACAATCATTGAGCAATCCTGATGCAAAGCTTTTGGGGAAAGGTAATACCTTTTTTAGACTAACAGTTTTGATTATACTGATAACAAGTCTAATAGAAGATTTTATCGCTCCCTACAATACCTACTTTACCTGAACCTTTAAACTGTCATGATTCTAACAGCATCATGATGAGAAAAAATTGCGTTTTTTAGTATCAAGACTGATAATTTATCATCCTTGCCTATGACTTCCCATGTACTAATGCTAAGGTTTCATCTCTTCCTTATACATTTAAGGAATTTTTTTTAAAACAAAGAGGTTTAGGCTGTTCATTACAGTTTTTAGCCTCTTTTATCAATTTTCTTTGTTTTCTGCTAAATTTAAGAGCCTTCTATTCCAATTTGCTACATGGGAATGTGCATGAACATGTATACGTGTATTTGGTTTCACATATAATTGCAGCTCTCGCCTCTAATCTGCAGCAGGTTGTAGTCTGGTTTTCCCCAACTGCTGAATTGCAGGGGATTGAAATTTAATAAACCTTTCTTGAAGAGTTTTCTATTATCACTTGCACTGCAGTGTTTCAATTTTTCTCATTATGATTTTTTCTTTTGAGAATTATCCCTTTTTAGAGCAGAGAGGAAGCGAGGGAGAGAGATTGCTGGATATATCTGTCTACCAGTTAGGATCAGCAAATGCAATTGGGTTTGATCACTCACATTTCAACAATGCTTTTTACTTTCTTCTGCAGTAACCAAGTTGCCTTACTCAACAGAATAATATCTAATACAGGGTTTTTCTTAATGGTATGTAAAAATGGGTATTTCTTTTGTTCTAGGAAAACTATCTACCATTTTTTCATGCAAAGCATTTGACACTGTCCCATATGACATCCTAGTCTCCAAATTGGAAAGTCATGGGTTCAATGGATGGACCACTTGGTGGATAAGGAACTGGCTGGATGGCCATGCTCAAAGGGTTGTGGTCAACAGCTCAATGTCCAAGTGGTGGCTGGTGACGAGTGGTGTCCCTCAAGGGTCAGTATTGGGACCAATACTATTTAACATCTTTGTCAGGAACATGGAGAGTGGTATAGAACGCACCCTCAGCAAGTTTGCCAATGACACCAAGCTTGGTGGTATGGTCGACATGCTGGAGGGAAGGGATGCCATCCAGAGGGACCAGACAGGCTTGAGAGATGGGCTAATGCAAATCGCATGAAGTTCAACCAAGCCAAGTGCAGGGTCCTGCATCTGTGACGTGGCAATCCCAGGCACAAATACAGGTTGGGCAGAGAATGGCTGGAGAGCAGCCCTGAGGAAAAGGACTTGGAAATGCTCATGGATGAGCAGCTCAACATGAGCCAGCAGTGCACACTGGCAGCCCAGAAAGCCAACCGTATCCTGGGCTGCATCAAAAGAAGCGTGACCGGCAGGTCATGGGAGGTGATTCTGCCCCTCTACTCTGCTCTCGTGAGACCCCACCTGGAGTCCTGTGTCCAGCTCTGGAGTCCTCAACATAGAAAGGACATAGAACTGTTGAAACAGGTCCAGCAGAGAGCCATGAAGATGATTAGAGGGTTGGAGCACCTCACCTATGAAGACAGGTTGAGAGAGATGGAGCTGTTCAGTCTAGAGAAGAGGAGGCTTCAGGGAAACCTTAGCACAGCCTTCCAGTATCTGAAGGGAGCCTACAGGAGAGCTGAAGAGGGACTCTTTGTAAGGAAGCGTAGTGATGGGACAAGGGGTAATGGTTTTAAAGTAGAAGAGGGAAGATTTAGATTGGATATTAGGAAGAAATTCTTTACTGTGAGGGTAGTGACCCTGGAACAGGTTACCCAGAGAATTTGTGGTTGCCCCATCTCTGGAAGTGTTCAAGGCCAGGCTGGATGGGGCTTTGAGCAACCTGGTCTAATGGGAGGTGTCCCTTCCCATGGAAGGGGGGTTGGAACTCAATGATCTTTAAGGTCTTTTCCAACTCAAACCATTCTATGATTCTATGATTTTTAGAAACTCTATGGTTACGGTGTGAGTGGGAGAATATATACGTTCTCCAAAATTCGTCCACCTTTATTCCATCTGTTTACCTTCCTTAGATTATAAGGGGATGCTCTTGGTGACCTACAAAGGTCTTTATCCTTCACTCAGCCATCACATCCCAATCCTTCTGTATGTAGCCCTGTGACCATTAGCATAGAAGAGGTCTTAGCTTTTTGAAAATAAATCACTCTGAGGTACAAGCAACATCTTTGATGCAGAGAGTTCCTTCCATCCTACCACAAGTTCCCAAAATATACACACCCACCCCTATTTAAGTTGCTGCAGAGGCTGTGGCCAGTCATTTGGGCACTCCAGCTATCCTGGTCTTCCAACTAGCTCTCACCACTCCTGAAGACATCCAATTAGTTTTCACAAATGGGAATCTGTAATTCCTCTTGTCTAATGCCCAAGCTTCTCATTTTGATAGAAAGGTTGTTAAAGAACTGCTCTTCTTTAAATGCCTTTAAAGGAGCTTTGATTCCTTATGTTGTTGTAACCTTGAGTTTAAGTAATGTGATTTAAGCAAACGTACAGTGTTGATGCCTCTTAATTGACTTCATTTGTACATTGGTTAAAAATCTTTGGTGTCACTTTAGGTAGGTAACTCCCTAAAAGATGGGCATCTATCTTAGAACCAAAGCAACTCACACACCTTCCAGCCCTCCCACTCCATGCACTCCCCTCTCACCCTCTCAGTGTGCAGTCACCCACAGCTCTGCAATTCCAACACACACACGAGTAAAACACTCCCTCTCTCACTTAAGAGACACCTAATGGTGTGAAGAATCATGGCAAAAAAACTTCTAAAATGTACTTCCTTCTGTATCTTCACGTCTCCAGTCTACATACTATGATGCTTTAGCCCAGAAGTGCTCTCCTCCTCCCAAGTGCGTTTGTCACAGAAAGTTCTTCTGTATGTCCATGTAGCATAGTGGCATGTATACCTATTACACTGAAATTATTAACCATGCATGGCTTTGCCAGCTACTAGGATAGATTTAGACTAGATCTTAGGAAGAAATTCTTTGCTGTGGGGGTGACGAGACACTGGAACAGGTTGCCCAGTGAAGCTGAGGATGCCCCATCCATGGAAGTGTTCAAGGCCAGGCTGGATGGGGCTTTGATAGTGGGAGATGTCTCTGCCCATGGCAGGGAGTTGGAACTGCGTGATCTTTAAGGCGCTTTCCAACCCAAACCGTTCTATGATTCTACTATTTGTGCAATCCACTGCTACAGCACTTAGGAGCAGCTTCCATCCTTATTAATCACAGGATTTCCCCAAGATGCTAGGTATTACAGCCTCCAGGGTACAACCTGCTCCTTCTCTAATACCAGCAAGTTATGGGCAAGCTACCTTATCACCACCAAATTTGCAGCAGCAGCAGAGACCTGAAAGACTAAATATTCATTCTCTGATATACAACACCACATGGAGAGCTCCACCACCCTCCCCCAAGCACCATTCCTCTGGGTCCTGCTGCTGTTATAAATGAACTGCACGCTGGCTATTTTCCTTTCACAAACTGGTGTTCCTCAGGCAGTTCTGCACAGCCATGGGATGAGCTGGAGAGATTAGCTCTAGGGTGCAGCCCTCAGGGATGTATTGTTGTCAACTTTTCTCATTATTTTTTTCCAGAAAGGAAGAAGAAATTTGACAAGTGCATCTGGTCCTGATAACAAAGCTATTGTGGGAAATCAAGGAAGAGCAGTGCTAGTTGCTGTATTGCATCTCCCTCTATTCCCTTGGCACTTACGATTCTAAATTCTTTCTCATGTCATAGAACAAGTATGGGACACGTCATACCTGCAAAAAACCTTGTCTTCACATGGTAAAACACGATCAAGTCACTGCAGAATATTAGTTGGGCTGGAGAGCCTGTCTCTCTGACTGAGAGAGACATCTTGCATGTTTTAGCACAGGCCTTTAGAAAAAGTATTTGCATTTTAAGGCAGCAGAGGGATAAATCCTCCCCTGGCTCTCTACAGTAAACAAACATTATCTTCAGCAGGACAGATTTGCAGATAATCAGTTCAGTGCTAGTTCTTACTATAGCACTGTGGCCCTGGACAAATGTAGTCATTAGGTGCATAATTAAAGAGTATTGATAAAAATAGGGAGCTTAGATTTTCTCTGCATATGAGACTCATCCATCTGTGATGGAAACTCTGCATCTATCACTCAAAAAACCTGAACACTGATAAAAGATTTCAAGAAATTGCCTGAGAGTGACTGGGGGATTTGAAAGCACATTTAAGAACAAAGAATTCCAGGGGCTCGAGTTATTTATCCCATCAGGTCTAAGGGGTTACTCAGATAGGACCTAAAAACTCCTATTTAGGGAAAAAGAATTTGAGCAGATCTCAGTCTGTTACCTAGCAGTCAAATGTATCAAAGATCAAATGGCTAGAACCTGAAGCTAGTAAAAATGAAACTCAAAACCCAGTGTAGTTTTTAAAGAATGCCTGTACTTAATCACTGGACCAATTTACCAGGGTAAATTGGATTCTCCATCACCGGGAAGTGCTGCATTAAAAGGAGAGGGTTTGGATTGGTTTCACTAATAATTCAAATAAAAATTAACTCAGGGCCATCTTGTGACCTTGATGGTTGCTTCTGAGTTTTCAATCTGTTGCTTTCCTGTTCCTGAATTCAGAAGAGACGAAGAGCTGCCTTCTGCCCCTCAGCCCTCCTGACATGACCAGCACAGGGCTCTCCACAGGACACCTCAGCGGGGGCAGAAAGGGACCACAGCCACAGCATCCACTTCTCCAGCCACAGCAGGCAGGAGAGCCACTCCAGGTCATCAACTACAAGCCTGTTCATGCCCTCGTTCCCCTTTATTTTATTTCCTTCCCTGCAATGTTCAGCCACTTCTGAACGTACATCCCTATGGGGTTCAGCTTCTTCTATACCTACCTCACGCTGGCTTTTTTTCTTCTTGAAGTGAGTTATACGGACCTTTTTCACTCAGCGTCTCTGCTTATAGCAACAGTCTCAAGCTTATGGCTTCAGTAAGAAAACCAGGCAACATAATGAGACAAGCAGCTAAAGTGCCTTTTAATTCCCACATGACTATTCCTTGGGTAGCTGTTCCCTAGGTGGCAGGAAAGCTCAGTCATCCTCCCCCTCCTGTTCACCTTGGTAGGGCAGAAGCCTGTTTTTAGGGGCCTGTTTACCCACAGACATACTCGGGAAGGTCAAGGCAAACTTGCTGCAGGCAGGCAGCCATGCACGTAATTCAAAGCACATTCAGTTTGCAAGAAGTAACTAAGATGGCTTCAGGGTCCTAACACATAAGATTTAGCTGGCATGACAGAAGACACTGCCATTTCCACCTGCCTGTCCTCCCTGCTTATTCCTATCACCCCAGCAAGAGTGCAGGAGAAGGGGAAGGTCTATTTCCTAGTGCCACAGTTCATCGACTCGAGAGTTAATCCAAACTGCAATTGATTGTGCAAGCAATTAATAAGACAGAGTGATAACTGCAGCACTGCGGAGAGGCTGAAGGCAGCCCAAGTTATGACCCTGCTGGAAGAAGTCTCCAGCTAGAGGAGGGAACAGACTGCTAATCGGTTAAATCTTCCCAACATGAATCACCTGAGTTTGTGCAGCAGAGTCTTTAATTCACTATAATTTAATTCTTCGAGGCATAAACTACAGAGATCTAAAGCCACTTAACACTCCTGAGTGAGAGCATCCAGGCATGCTATGAATTTTCCTCAGTGTCTTTACAACTTCAGTTCAATTTCTTCCTCTCATGCAGACGAGCCATATAACTGCATTGCAAGCTCAGTCTTGTGCAGACTCCCAAGCAGAGGTCTGGCTGCACAGCTTTGACCAGGAAAGGGGGTTTTGAAAAACTATGTGTGCAAATTCTGCCCTGCTTTGCTGATTACATCTTCTACCACTCCTGCTGTGACAGGGGCATTTTGCACTGAAGACTGTTTTTGTGATTAGGTGTGAAGCGCTTACCGGTCTCATTTGGATTTGATATCATCTTCTGCAGAGATTTTTTTAACTTGGTGTCAGTATATAGCAGAGTTCCAGCTGACATAAAAACTCCAGCTCCAGCTTGCATCTGAGAAGTGTATAAATTTTGAACGAATAAGGTCTTAAAAATTGAATGTCTTTAATGAGGTGTGGGTCATAAGTACTTCTGCTATTTCTCCCCATCACTAAAAACTACTATGAAGATTAAGGCAGCATGGTTCAGAAATGTATTTTAATCACTATAGGTAGTTTATGTAAGTATTGTTATTTTAGATCCATGCTGCAGAATACATACCTAACACCTAGCTGGATTTTAAGAACAGAATGTCTTTTGATTTCTTTTTTTATCCAAAGTCAATTAATATTTAATTTTTTATAGAAAGCTAAAACCAGGTTTTAAGATCAATGAAATCTTTATATTTAAAACTATAACTGCTGAAATTATCTTTATCTTGTCCCAGAATGTTGCCTTTTTTAAACTGTAAGGGCAGCGGTTCCCTATACACTCATTTATAGAGTGTATAGAAAGATGATAAGGAAATGTTTAACTCCAGTAGAATGTCATCAAGTTTATAAATGTTACTATACTTTTATATTTACTTCAGAGATTTGGGTTGGGTATTGGGCTGTTTAAGAAAATATTTTCTTTTCATACATCACCCTGAGTTTGTAGAAATTACCACGGCTCAAAAACAAGTGATCTGTACAAGTTAAGAATTTACACTCATATGTATAAACCAACTCCTGGACTAATGCAATGAGCAATCCTGTCTGTTCATATCTGATCCCTTATAGGAGAGGAAATGTTGAAAGTGAACCAGGAATATCACATTAGAAATGTCCGATGCAATTGGAAGGCAATTAGCAGGACACGTTCATCAACTATTTCCAAATTCCCTCAGCTGACAGCTTTTCTGTAAAAGTTTACAGGTGGCCTCCAAGAAGAGGGAAAACAATTTGACCCATACTCCCCACAACAGCCAATAAGTGGAGGTGCTCCAACGCTTCATGGTAGCTTTGTTGGCCCATCAGCTTGCACCTCTTCCATAGCAAACCCGCAACACAGCTGCCCGAGCTGCTGCTAGAGAGCAAGAGAGAGGATTTGCACCACATCAGCACTTCTGCAGCATCCACCCCAGTCCATGCTTTTGCCACTTGCCTCCCTAGAGCTGAGGACCCAATACCTCACATTCTCTAGGAGGTGGGAGTGCTACCAAGTAGCAGCTACTGCAGTGCAGGCGCACCTTCCCTCTCCTTGCATTCATCTTGTCCTGCTATTAATAAGCCTCCGTAGCTCAAAAAACAAACATCTTAGGAAACAAAGACTTAGACTCTGTCCTGATTTCACTCCAGCTCCCTGCTGACAGATACTGTGAACAAGCTCTTACAACTTGTCTCACTTTTCTGATTAAAAGCATTATCTTCATGTGAGGCTAGAATTTAAGGCATCAGATTGGACTCCAGCCGTAGCTAAGTGACAGTGTTTGCTAGATAAGTATCCTGAAAGCTTTGCAGAGGGTTTTCTTTTCTGAAACAAACTGTAATGATACCATAAATAAAGAGCGGCACACAGGAGGGCTCAAATTGGATTTCAGCTTTAGCCAAGTGAGAAAAGGGCAGCACCTTTTAACTAGGATACAAAAAAAACCTTTCTGTAAGGAGTCCTCCAGAAATGAAATCCAACAAACATGCACAATTAAAAGAGAAAGAAAAGCAAAGAGCTGTGCAAGGACAGTGAGTTTTCCCAGGTAAATTTGAGACAGTAAGAGAATATGCAAAGTACCCAGTCATAAGAAAACACATATGAGGACATAGATCACTTTAAACCATAATCCTCAAGCAAATACTAGTCTTTTCCTTACCTCTAAAAATAGATTTGGATCTTTAACCATGTCAGAGGAGTAGATAATAACCATCAGGAACCCACAGAGACTTGACTACCAGCATGAAGATTTTCCTCTGTATGAGAAACAGCAAAATTTTAGCTTTCCAAACATAAATGGGAAATGGCATAGGAGAAATCATAGACTGCTGAGGGGAATATTTTTTCTGGGTGGGATAATAACAGTTTTTCAGCCTATGTCACACACATAATTGGTCCTCTTTTTTCATTAATAAATTTCTATCTCTGGCTTCATACTGAACTGGACCTCAAGAATAACTGTGATCTAACAAAAAATAACTCACATCAGTAAAATCATGCATTTGAACAGATGTGTGGGAGAGGAGAAGCTGACCTGTGGAAGAAATAGCTCCTCTCCCATATATCAATATAAGTGAATGATTTTACTAATGTAAAGAGAGTTCTACCACTGTTAAGCCTTGTCAATGAGATCAGAGACCAGGTTCTGCTGCCTGCTCTTCAAAGTTTTGGTTTTTTTTTTAGATCACCTTTGTTCATAACGGCCATTGAAAATTTAATGTTCTTACATATATCACTGTCAGACTTTATTACACATTCATGAAGGAAAGTAATTTTATCAAGTGATAGACTATGAAGGCTACTAAATATAGATTTATCGGAAATTCCTGTTGAGGGTAAGTGAATCCTTTTTGCAAGCTGGAATAGAGAGCTACAGCCAAGCTATTTTTTTACCTGTCTATCATTCTCAGTGTACAGAAAATGGTGACTGCTGAGTTCTAAAATCAGATTATCACTTCAGTGCCCATAAGCTTATTTTTTAAGTATCCAGTGTTTTTCTTACCTCGGGAAGGAAAGTAGTTTTAGTCTCTAGGCTAAACAATTGGCCAGAAATTACTGATTAAAACAAATCATTAGAAAAAAAATTAAATCCTCTTTTCAACAAAAGTCCAGCTCCTACCTCCTATATTCAGCACATAGTTCCCAAGCCCAAACTCAAGTGCTGATGATCAGCAAGGTAGTGGAGGGCAGGTGAGGATGACCATAGCTTTGCACCAGTAGAGGACAGGTAAGCAACCTCCCGCTAGCAGAGGTTCCACCAAATGGATTCCAGGAAGCTCCAGGAGCAAAAAGGGGAGACACCATTCTGTTTCTTGAAAGGAAGATAGCCTCTGACTGACCAGAAGATCATTGATAATGTCAGAAGTTGATTTTGTCTTTATTTCCCACTGTGAACCAGAAAGACAGGTGGAGCAGGGGCAGGTGGAGGCTGGAGCAGACATTGGCCAGAGACAGTAGACCTGCTGGCAGAAGCTGGAGGTCAGACAAAGGGGTGCTGTCACAGCTTGATCACCATGTGCTTCCTGGTGCCCAATTTTTTTACCAAAAAGGCCTAGGTCTGTAGCGATACCTTTGTTGGAGATCAAGGTGCCTGCTGCTGGCCACATAGCTGATGGCTGTGTCTTTTGCAGACAGTTCAGCACTCACTGAAGGCTGCTTTGGTCAACATTTAAAATGGAGCCAAGGTGGACCTTCTTATGTTAGAACTGAGATTTGGTAAATCTAATATTTTTCTTCTGTTATACCATAGGTGTCCTTTAAAATAATCACCAGCTTATTTTATTTCCTATTTTTTCAACTGCTGCTTTCTTGTTACACGAACTGATGATGTTACATCATCAGCTGATGCCACCCAGCCTCGTGTTTGTGCGTATGGCCTGCAGGTTGGCTCTCTGTGGGCTTCTGCCACAACACGACACAGTCACTCATGCCATACCACACATCTGTCGCTCCCAGGGCCAGACAAGGGAGACAGGAATGAAGAAGCCATGTGATAGTTTTCTGACAAAAAGTTTCTGACCCAAAAGCATGGCACCACCTGCATCCTCTTCTCTAAGCAACCACAGCCCCAGGGTGAGGGCTGCTGGTACGGAAAGTCTGCCTTTGCAAGTGGTCAATAGTCACAAGCAGAAGGAGATTGAGTTTAGGTGTTTGGAACCTGATTAGATGATTGTGCCATCCATGTTTCATCTTCCTTTTCTGCTAGTTCTTCGAGGGCAGGCAGAATCATCCCTCTAGTCCGAAAACAGCTGCAAGACTCAGTTTGAAACTTTGTATGATTTGTGGCTGAAAAAGCTTGTGCAAATTCCTAGCAGGTCAGAATTCGACCCTTTCTGCCACTAAGGAAGAAGACGTGATTCACCAAGAGCTTAAGACCCGCACAGTAGAGAGGGTGCGCTTGCCTGAGCTCTCAGCAGCTCACAGGCAGCCCCCAGGCTGACCTTGCCAGGGCCAACCAAAGGGACCTCCAGCTCATTACCTCTGACAGTGGCCAAGAGCTGAGGCTTACAGGAGGATGCAGAAACAGAGAGAAGCAGACAGCATTGCTTCCCAGTCTCTGAGGGCACCCTGAGGAGAAATTTCTGAGCTGGCTTCCTCCCAGTCACTCTGCCTGCCCATCTCCATCTCACCAGAGTAGCCAGTCAACTGACCAGTAAGGAAAGGAGGATGCTCCTTGTATACCTTTTTTTCTTCTAATAAGTTTCCCTGAGACCCTCACGCAGAGGAGAGGGAGGTGGTGGCTGATGTCCATTACTGTCCTGTGGAGAAGGTGCATTATCACAGGGGAACAGATGTGCAGTAGAAAGGAGTAGGTGATCTGGAAATAAGCTACAAGGGACAACCAAAGAAAACCTGTAATCCAAAATAAAAGGAGAAGAGTGAAAGCACATAATGAAGAAGAAGAAATGAGATGTGAGAGGAGAAGGGGGATAAAGAGAAGAAAAGTGATATGGATGCAAAAGAACGGGATAAAAAAAATAAAAAGTTGAGCCCCAGGTGGAGAGTGAAGGCAGTAAAGGAGGAAGAACTGGAAACAGCTTTATTTTAACTAACAAAATCGCTATCCTCAAACAATCTGCTGAAGTAAGACTTCCAAGCAATTCCACTTGGGTGGAATTGAAACACTCACTGGGTGCTGGCTTTGATTTGTGTTTGTTTCATATGCATAGCAAACACAGGAAATAATGAGGAGCAGCAGACATCCAGCCTTTTTCTGTGCTCACACACATGAAGCCTGGAACATTCTACCCTGTGCCCTGAAACACAACCTGCAGGTACCGGTTTCCTCCCACTGACTTTGGAAGGGTCTGAACGGGCTTCTTTTCCTCAGGATTGAACTAGACTACGTAACAGCATGGTGACATTGCTTAATCCAGAGCTGAATGCACCAGCCAGCTGTAGAAGAAAGAGTACCTCACTGTCAGCAAGATCACACTACAGATTTTGGTTTCAAAGTTACATTTAATCACCCACTCTTTTTATTGGTAATTACTTGGATCAAGATTGTGAAAGTGAGGTCATAAACTGAAGAAGTCAATTAATATTAAAGTGTTTTAAGTTTGCCTGGGAATATGATTCTTTGTCTCCCCTATCTTATACCTCAGTTATGCATGGCCTTTGCACACTAACAGGTTTGATAAAGAAACTTGGTGCTTTTGACCTGCAGAAGAGGAGGTTTTGGCCTACTATTTTAGGTTTTATTGGTGACATCCACTAAGAAGTCAACTGTCTCATAGCTCTTATTATCTAGTTTGAAAAAGCTATAACATAGGATTTCTTTTGATTAACCTTTAAGAGCTAAAATAATTAAGGAGTTTCTTATTTTATTCCATTTTCATCAGCAGTCAGGAATATTGTCTGAGTGCATTTACCTCAGGTTTTATCGCTTGAGTTAATTGGTTTAATTTGAACTAACTTAACACATTGGTAAAGAGCTGATTGTAGTCTCTAAATTCCATATTCTGATTTCCAGATCAGTAAAGCTAGCAGTTTATCCTAAGGCTCTGCTTTGGGCAATAAATATCCCCACCCAGTCACACCATTTAAAGAACAATCTCTATTGCCAATGAAGTTGGCTCCAGGTACCCTTTGGTGGGTCAGTGTTACCTGCCCATTTCACTCTGCTCCAATGATTTTAGCTTTATTATAAGCTTCTCTCTTTCCACAGGAGTGTAAATCCATTCCAAAGTCAGCACCTTACTTTGAACCACAGTCTCTACAGTGAAAGGACCTCCAGAAGTTCACAAGCCCTAACACAGCTTACCTACTAAGCCAAACTGGTACAGCTACAACAAAATACTTGTTAAAAGAGAGAGCCAAGAGGCATTAACCGAGTTAAGAGGTACAACCCATTCTAAAAGTCAGTATTCAGAGTGCTCAGGTGTTCATTTGACTTACCTGGGGGCTTTACAAGAAAGGGGTTGAGCTCTGTCTGGAGAAGTTAGAGCATAGCTGAAAGGAGTAACAGGTTGACAGACCACCATGTTGTCTTTCTAATACCAACCTGAGTCTCAAAACAGGTTGTGATAACATCCAAAGTGGTCTGGTTGCTCAGCAATATAGAGCCATCCTTTAATCACAGGCCTAAGAATAATATTTAACATGCAAGAATAGAAAGATCCAGGTATAGATGCAGATAGTTTAGATATCATACAGATGTCATGGACAGAATAAATATCAGTTTAGCATACAGTAACACAGCAGTCAGACTGTGTCAGAGTAGCATTAGACAGGCTAATTGGAGTTCAGGTGCCCAGGAAAGACTAAAAAATCCTAGTAAAGATGAGCTAGGGGTTTCAGACCAGCGAATGAGAAAAAGACTGACTGTTTTTGGAGAGTAGCCAACAGAAATAATTTTTGCCTTATTTAGAATTATTTAAAATTGTAAGATCATATCTGATTAATCAAGGAACTGAAGAAAGGGGCAGGGAACAGCATTCACCTCCCATTAGGCCACTATTTACCCAGAGGTTTCATTGTGAAGATGCCCAAATTATTCTCAAGACATAATTGCTGCATTTAAGATTTCTACCCTACCAGATGAATATTAGTATTCTTTGGAATAATTCTTTCCTTTGGATTTTAAGTATCTACTCCCACATTTACAAGCATTTTCCTTCTTGTTTAGTATCTCTGGCATCACTCATTGCAGATCCTCCTCATCGCAGCAGCACAGGACTGTGCTGTGTTTTGTGGTATGGCACCACTCATTACTTACCATTACTTCCCCTGTGCACTGCCTGATTAGGGGGTTGGACACCATCCTTTCCATCTGTTGCCATGACAGCCCAGGCATCCTGGGGAGGCTTCCTTGAACTCTCGCACTTCCCACACAACGGGGTCAAACAACGATTACTTCAGTTAATGGCATCTAGGGTACACCTAGAGACAGCACCATTTCCAACAATATCCAGTGAAGAGTTAAGCTCCGCAGAGAGAAAAAGATAAAGCCTAATACTCGTAGACCAAACAAATTGCACAGTGCATGTGCAGGCCACATAGCTGAAAGGCTGTCTAGCCTGCCAGATTTCACATCCACTGGGTAGCTTGGGGGGACATGCAGTAGCCACCAAATCTGACCCGCACCCAGTCAGTGTCAACTCAGATCGGAGAGCTGGCAGGAGCCTGGAAAAGGAAAATGGATGTGGCTGCTGCCTGACTCTGTCAAAAGGGGTTTTATTATAGTATTTTTTATCTTGAGGAGATATGATCCAAGAAGAGCAAAAGTTGCTTGGAAGTATTTTCAAAGAGAAGTTGACAGATACATGCAAATGCTTATAGGATAGGACTAGGAAAGGGGAAGAGGAAGGGGATTTGGGATGGAGACAAGGAGAAAATGGGACATGGGAAAGGTAGAAAAGATCAGTGGACTCACATAAGGGATATAGACAGACAAGTATAATAAGAGCTTACAAATAATGGGGGGGTAGGTATCCAAGCAAGGTAGGAAAAATAACAGCATAGCAAATTTCATGCTCTATTTTCCTCTACCAGATGAGCTAAAGGATGAGGGTTTCTTGCATGATCTGGGACCTCCGTGTCCCTGAGTCCCAGGAGGTTTCTGTTCCTTTTTGTGAGCTGGACTTGGAGAAGCATGTCCATGTGACATCACCTTTTCCTATGTCCCATGTGTATGCTGAATGTGATGTGTTCTGACCCTTGGAAGGTCCCTGAGCCTCATCCTTGTAGTCCCACAGACTGATGTGGAAAGGCCTTTTTCATGTGTGCAGGAGCTAGGAGTCACACAGCTGAACTTCAGTAGCCTAAAATGATGGAAATGTTAGAGAAACCCAAATGTCACCACTGTCACAGCCTCAGGCATTGGTTAGAGGTGGAGGAGGGGGCTGAGGAGATCCTCTGAGATGAATGGAGGGGATCCTGCTGCTTGCAGCACTTGCATCAGGCAACATGGTCTCTTCTCACTCAGCTCACTACATCACATAGGGTCAAATATGGAACACTGTGCACCTCATTCAGTGTAATGGCCAAATACCACACACCACAAGGGACAGAGCTCATCCAGCACAGACGCTCATCCAGCACAGAAGCAGAACTGTACGGCAAACAGCCCCTACCCACACTCCTCCATGAAAAGAATACTTCTAAATTTATTCCTACGCACATGAGCAGCTTAACCGTTTTTATAATTAGAGCATGAATCACTCAGCATTTACCCTAGCTATGGACACATGCCAGTAAGGAAGGAAAAGGGAGCACTGCTGTCAGTCCCAGGTGAACTTTACAGGGACCCTTTATCAGGGAGTGGAGCATGAGGACAAGGAGTAATGGTTTTAAACATACATAGTGGAGATTTAGATTTGATATTTGGAAGAAATTCTATCCTGTGAGGGTGTTGAGACACTGGGACATGTTGCCAGAAAAGCTGTGGATGCCCCATCCACAGAAGGGTTCGAAGCCAGACTGGATGGGGCTCTGAGCAACCTGGTCTAGTGGAAGGTGTTCCTGCCCATGGCAGGGGGTTGGAACTTGATGATCTTTAAGGTCCCTTCCAACCCGAATCAATCTGTGAATCTATGATTCTATGAACTCCTTGATCCAGGGATGAGTTGGCTCTCAGGGTCAAGGCAGGGGGATGCAGGAAGGGGCTGCAAGAGGCAGGCAGTGTGGGGAGCTGCATCAAGGATTCAAGAGTTATCATTAGCTTCTGGTAGTCAAATAGACATGACTTTCCAACACTGCATTGGAGAATGCTCTGTGGGGCACCATTCAACCACTGGGAGAGTATAAACAGAAAAGTGTAGAAAGCACTCGGAAATGACCTGTATCTCTCAACCATGCCATAATGTGAACTGAAAATATGGATGGCAATTACGGCTCTCTGTATAATCCTAACTCTTACAAATAATGCTTTCATTCCTGCCAGAGGGATTGAATCGCAAAGCGAAGAGCTAAGGTTGGCTGATGGAACTTTCCAATTCAGGAAAAGCCACATCTTGAAAATCAGAAATCGGTAAATGAATGTAAATCCACATAAAACCTTAATTCCATTCTGTCTGAATGATGTCTCTGCATTCCCTTATAACTTTACTGTGACTCTGCTTTTGAACTGAACTGAACAGGAGCCAACAATTCTGATCCTGTAGGCTAGTGTTTAACTTTCTGCAGAGACCGAGCAGCACGGCCCTCCACCCCTCCTACAGCCCTGCAGCCTTTTGAACTTGCTGCTGCGCTTTCCTCTGTTGTAATTACATCGGCAGCCCTTGATTACCTCACACCAAACTGCTGGCCATCCCTTGGCCAGAAAAGCACTGTGGCCTTCTCTTGACACCACCCCTAGGGTGCAGCGGTGAAATCAGAAAAGGCACACTGGTTCTCTCCAGCAACATGCAGACATCTGCATTCACAGAGGGGTCAGGCAAAGGCCTGTGGCTGTCCTGGATCATTTCAAATGGGGCTGCTCCAAAACATCTAGCCATTGGGCAATGCAACTGCCTCTGATTAAGAGGCACAACCTTGAACATGGAAAGTTCCATCTAAACATGGGGAGGAACTTCTTTACTCTGAGGCTGTCAGAGTCCTGGAACAGGCTGCCCAAAGAGGTGGTGGAGTCTCCCACCTGAATGCATTTTTCTTCAAAACCCACCTGAATGCATTTCTGTGCAGCCTGCTCTGGGTGAACCTATTCTGGCAGGGAAGCTGGACTAGATGGTCTCCAGAGGTTCCTTCCAACCCCTATCATTCTGTGATGCTGCAGGTGCAGATGGTGTGCTTGCCCCTGCCAAGTTCAGGGAGGCCAACTCACATTCGCATGCCTATGTGCCTTAATGCTTTGCTATCGGGCTTACAGAAATGTAGTACTTGCAGGAATGGACTTTCTGGGAGGAGCCGAGCTTGCTGAGACACAGGGCAGTGTCAGGGAAGCTTCTTATTGTTCGACCTAATTTGAAACCTGCTGTGAAAGAGCATAGTGAAAAGTTTTATTCACACATTAAACTCCATGAGTTTATAGTTTGTGTAGAACCTAATATATGGGGGAAAAGCAGTAGAGAAGGGAAGAGCAAGATAAATTATAATGAGGTCTGAAATGCGGTTAGATATTTCATACACAACAAAGACAGTTGTGCCAAAATAACTTTCTGGGCACTGTCTTTTCCTGACACAGCACATGCAGTTCTGATCACCTGTGGAGAAGGTTGAGATTTATATTATTTCCAAATTAAATTAGGAGAAAGAGTTTAAGTGCAATTTACATTTGTATTGCAGAAAAAGGGCTGGAGGCAAGTTTCAGTTTGAAAGCCCCACAAGCCCAGGCTGAGAATCACTGCTCTTGCAATGTGCCTGGTGTGTAACGCAGCAGGGGTTCCCACCCAGGTAGAGGGTGTCAGTGTGCCTCCACAAGGAAGGGATTTGGTCATTGAATGTTGTCCTTGGTGAAGGATGGTATTAGTGATAGTTTTTACATTAGATGTGCATCACCAGTTTCCTCAGGATGTGCGGGGAAATCAGAGCCAAATACCTCCATCTGGAGCTTTGGTGAATAAAGACAAGACTCTTCTTTCACCATAAAACCTTTAAAGAGTATTTCTGTTCCCAGGATCACCATTCAGATGCACTGTGTGCTGCTTTGTGTTATGATGTGCAAGGTTGGGTACTGTCTGTCAGGTCACGTTAAGCTAAAGCATTGGCCCTGCAGCAAAGACTCAGTGCAACTCCCAATAAATCGTCAGCAGAGTGGAAAGCAATAGTTGCCCATAATTTGAATTTCATGCCAGCTCATCATGGAAATCTTCTGTGGCATTTCTGATGTGCCCAAGAGCTTGCTCAAATAGATGCCCACATCCTTAAAAAGTCTGTCCACTGGTCTGCGTTGCCCACACAGCTTGCTGGACACTCATTGCATGGCATAATGCTGCTCCACTGGCATCACAAATGCTTAAAACAAAAGCTTTGTCAGTAGTTGAAAGGGCCCAGAACCTAATTGTAACAGCTGTGTAGAAATGGAAAGCTGGAAACTGCTGAAATTAAATTTTAACTTGGCAGCAGAAAAAACAAATTCAGGCCCTTTTGTCCTGGCTCAAACAAGACATACACACGCCACCTTTTTGGGCTGCTACACTATTTTAGGCTCTCTTACTGCCCAAAAGAGTTTCATCTGGCCTCTCTGTGAGGCAAATAACTTCTGCAGTGTCTTCTCAAGGTCTGCAGGAGCTCTCCCCAGTCTCGGCAATATCAACATCCCACGGTTCACACAAGAAACGAAATGAAAGCAATATAAAACTATGGCACCTGGTGGGAGAATACACCAAGGTGCTCCCAGTCATTGCACAGAGCAACAGGCTCTACACCCAGTGGTCTGTTAGCAAGAGGTTTCTTGTGGGTATCACAGCCTAGGAGAGTTTTCAGAAGGGATTTGAAAGAAGATAAAGTGGTGGTTTGTGAATTTTTCCAGGAAGTTTATTTAAGCATGAAGGGCAGCATGGGAGAAGATAGGGAAGTGTTTGCAATGTTAATAAGACAAAGGTATTTGTGGTTGGTGTTTTGGGCAGGAAAGAAGCAGGACCAACATCTTAATGAGAAACAATACATAAGAGTAAGATACGTCACTGAAAGTGAGGACAGATAACAAGTATATTTACTGCTTGACAGAAAAGGGAGAGCTGTGGAGAAGTACAAAATGAGATAGGTGGTCTCAATGGGAAGGGATAGGCTAGGAAAATTCTCTCTGCAACAGCATTCAGGACTGACATGTGCAAGTTGTAAATAAAGGGTAGTGCTTGCCCGTCTCACATACTTTGCATGGATGGATCTTTTGCTTGGAAAAAATCCCTGATAAATTCTATCCTTCTCACAGCCTGTCACAGGACAGCTAGAAAACCTCCAGAATACTCTAGACCTTTAGAGTTGTATCACTTGAAGCTTTTAAATCTAGCATTAGCAAATTTTATAGGTTTCCCACAGAAATGTTTGCTACATAGGGGGTACAAATGGCTCATTCCAGCCAGCATCTGTAGCATTAGTGTCCACTCCAGCCTGAACTCCTCCCAAGTCTGCTCTGGCCACCAGCTGATCAGCAATTAAAGAGAAAACAAATCTTCCAGACACCAAGAACCCATGCCCAAAACATTCTCAAATTCTTCAAGCTTTGCATGAACACCACCACATATTTGATTCACAAGCCATGGTAAATAACAAGGAACTACCTAACCTCAGCTAGTGCCTTTCCTGAAGTTTTATTTACAGAAAAATCCATCAGCCTCATGAACAGATCTGAGACTGGGTTCTAGGCAAAAAGACAGCACTGTTGTTATTGCTGCGATGATTGCTTCTGCTACTAATTGTTCATTAAAAAATGAGACATCATATGCATCTAGAGGTGAAAGCGAATCTGAAATAACCAGAAATCTCTGATCTCTGCTGTTGATACAAGGCAGAAAGTACATGCCAGCTCTTTGCTTATGATAGTAAGCAAAGGGCAAGTGGCACGTCCACATTTTGCCAGGGAATACAGAAGGTGATTTTCTCACACATTGCCAAGGAACAGGTTGAATCTGTTTATAATGCCTGCTAGAAAGAAGGCAGTATCAGCCCAAGGTGCCAAGGTAAGTGGCATCTGCTCATCATGCCAACCAACTGTGAATCAATTAATATCAGGGTTGATGTTTAAAATGTCTTAAAAGGATGAAATCGGAAATTAATTATATATATATTAAAAAAAAAAAAGGCTACATTTTTATCCCAAACTGCTTATCTGTAATGGTCTGGAGACCATCTCTGACTGTCCTCAACCTATTGCAGGTAACTATCTACACCAAACTCGTTTAGGGTTGCCTCCTGCAAAGTTTTGTTCACACAATGATTTACCCAAGAAATTGAACAACTGAGCCACACCTCAGGAGTAAAATACTGCAGGGCTCACACAAGGTAAGGCAGGACTGAAGGAGGAGGTCAGTATGTTTTTGTCCCTCTCTACAGACCCCTTTCGTTCCTAGCTCTGATATACAAAACCCACAACTTCTAGTTGCATTTAGTGCTTTTACTTACAGAGCAAAAGGCTGTAGTTTGTAGAGAGGGGATTCTGTACTTTCCTAGCTACATGCCCTCACATCAAGTGGCTTTCTGACAAGCTCTTACCCTGGGACAGAATCTAGTTTTCTCACTTACCATTCTCCAAGAGCAGAAACAATGTGAGAAAACTTCAGATAAAATTATACTAACATTTTTTTTTAACAATAAAACAAAATTAATTATTTCATTTTGAAGCCAAAGCTCTAGGTCTAGGTTATTTCATTCTTTTTTAGATGGACCAGCTCCCTTCACCAGCTTCCCAGGCTATCTTCCAGAGCATGGATACACTTATTAATGGAAAATGACAGCTGTTGTGAACACCTTGTGTTGTCCACCAGATCTTCTCTCCAGGTGTTTCAGCTTGGCCAGAGATGATCCAAACTCCTCCTAGGGCTTATTTAGGATTTAGGTACTTGTCCCCACCCAACTGGCTTGTATTAGGAGAACACATTAAAGCAGTTATGGTATTTAAATACAGACCAAAAAGGAGTTGAAGAAATCACACAGCAGTGTTTCAGGCAGTTGGTCATTGTCTGTTCTACACAGAGTAATAGCCCCTTTGGCGGGCACAGGTTTCAGTCAATGCTGACAGATAAAGGTGGAGGAACGAGGATTAAACCCAGTTGTAAACTCGTTGCACTTAAAAGCTCACCCAAACTCAGCACTGTGACCCCACAGAAGCCCACAAAGCATCTGAGCCCCTAGAAGAACCACCCAGGAGAAATTTTTATTACAGTGAAAATAAACTTCCATGGACTCTCTCATTAGTACTTCATCAGTGTGATTAAAAACTAGAAGCAGACTTCCACTTCAAGGGCTGTATAAACCCTCAACCTTTTAATTAAATGTTTCAGGTATTAGAAAAAACACCATTGTTGCAGGAGATGGTTAAAGCCGTGACTTGTAATGTTAGCTCGGGTCACCATCTTTTCTGGTCTGTAAGTACAGGCAAAAAGTATAGACTGCTTAAACTTGATGAAACCTAAAAATAAGTTAATTTAACCTAACCTTCCGATTCTGACACAGCTCCCTGACCTGTTCTCACACTTCTGCCGCAATCCAAATGAAATCTACATTTAATAAGGAAAGACGTGTTAAATTGTATAGGTTCAGTCCACTATGTGATAAATATGACACTCAGTATAATGCCAAATACAGTGATAAAATGAAGCAGAAGTAGCGTTAACACATCCCTTTTATGAAACATCAGTATGCACAAGCTATGGTAGTCCATGATTTACAGTGTAGCTGAACATTACCTGTATTTGACAAACACGCACTGAAGTCCATCAGCTCAAATGAATTTTAATGCCTTGAGAGGAACAACTCCATTTATTGTTCTTTTAATCTTTGAATGTACCTGTTCTCATAAAGTGAACTGCACCAAGTGTTCTCGAATATGCTGTTTCCTCATGATTGTATAGCAATAATTATTCCTATGGAGTGGAAGCATTTCTGAAAGATGTTTTGATTTTTTAAGGTGCCGATTATAATTATGTGTTCCCAGCAGATTAGCTGAAAAACGGGTACTTCAGCCTGCCATTGTCTCCCTTTGCCCCCTGCTCCCAGCCCCAATTCTCTAAACGCACACAGACACACTCGAGTAAGCAGGAAACAAATCTTATTATGCTGGCAGGAGGTCTAGGGGTTTCTGATTTTTAGAGCTCTAAGATGCTATTTAGGGACGAAGGCAATGTGTGAAGAGAATTCTAAGTTGGAGTAGCAGCAAAAAGTCCCAAAGGCATTTAAAGTCCCTTTCACGAGACTGGCTCTTTGAGCAAGGGCAGCATGTTGATTCCCTGTCTGAGGTTTGCTTGTTTGTTTTACTGCAAGGTGTGCTGCACATCTTGGTACAACCTGAGCTCTTCCCCAGACCTCTTCAGAGCCATCGTTTTCTCCCTTCAGTGGGGTTGCCAGTGGCATTACCAGGATTGCAGGGTACAAAAGAAAGTCTATGGTCTCCCTGCCCCCTTCATGCAATATCCTTCTTGCTTTCTGCCTTTTTCAGGGGCAAAAAGGAGAGAACAGGATACCAGAGGCTGTGTCATGGTTCAAGATCTGTGGCAGAAATCACAGCATGAATCAAGCTCCCCCACCACTCCCAGAATCACCTCCTCGCTTACAAAGATACAGCCAATGCTATGTTAACACATCTCCCATATACCACAAAAATAAACTCAAGGAATCCAAAGCTAAATAGAAATAAAATGCAGGCTTTGTGCTCACAGTGAATTATTTATTAGAAAAAAAAAAAAAAATCATTCTTTGAGGGTTGCTGTTGCATTCAGCTTGAAATTCAGATAAACCAAGAATTTTTAAGCACACTCATTTATATTCTTAACAGCTATTCATTGCAGCCATGTTGATTTCCCACGATGTTTAATACTGGCTGCAACAAAGTTTTGCCTGCACAGATTTGTGCAAAAGGATTTCTCTTCATGCAAGCATCCATGTATCCCCACAAGAAAAAAAAAAATAAAAAGTCAGCCTCCAAACAAGAGTATATGTGATTAATTATTTAGCAAATGCTATTTCCCAGTCTCCCATTTAAGAATTTTAAATTACCCAACCAGCAGCCAGAAACAACGCAGTTTAAGGTAGCTATTCTGTTACACAGAGGTAACAGGAGAAAGGGAGGCTGAACTGTTTGAAATCAACCCAAAATCTACAGACTGGTAACGCAGGCTGGTAAATATGTATAATTGAAGAATGCATTCACAGAAAAAAAAACCTCTAATTTCAGCAGTGTAATGGCTGCAGAAATCTAGGGATGCTAATGCCATATAATTTGTTCCAACAATCTGGGTGCAGCACACTTTTCAGCAAGTCTTGATGATAAATTGTCAGCCAGACATTTCTCCACCTGTCTCTACCAAAGGTATCATGTCTTCTGTTTTCACATACGTATTCCCACCCAGGCACTGACTGTGGCTTGAAATACATACAGAGCCATTTGACAAGCCTATTTGGAGCAGAATATGCTTATTTACTCACCACACAGGTGGGCTGGAGCAACAGGAGATCCACCATCTCTCTGTTCTCGTCTCCATGAACTGCCAGTTTTCCAGACAGTACCTGCACTCCTAACGCTTTGGGTCCAGGTTGTTTTAACAGTCTGTACTACAGAACAAGCCCACTTTACCATGCCCTCAAAAGGCATCCCAAACTGAACTACCTGGCAGAGCTGATCCTCACTAGTATCCCCCATAATCTAATCAATCTTTCTGGATTGTAAGTCATTAAGTAAGTCATTAAAGATGAAAATCCTCCACTGTGAACCTATATTATTGCTGTATAACTCTGTGCAGCTGTCCGGTTATTGCCTTTGTGCTAGTAATCACCTCTAACCCTGAAAAATGAAAGAGAGGAAAGAGGTACAGGACCCTTTTACAGTCAACGGGCACAAGGATGGCACTCTTGGGGTCTCAAAAATTGAGTTTTGACCTTTATTAATTCTGTTTTAGCAATAATTGATTTTCATATAGAAATACTGGTTGTCATCTCAGTGTATATCTCCCCTACATTTTTAACTTACCAGATAATGATGTGTCTATTTAGAAGCTGTCCCTGTTCACAAGCTTGTTCCATATTCTTGTTGATAACTATAAAAATTAAACGTTTCTCAGGAAACCATCCATGTTTTACAAGGGCTTTCCCAGAAGGCAACTCACCAGCCACTTGACTAATTTCTTTGTCACTGATAGAAACATCTGTTCCTTCCACTGGTTAGGATGAAAGTTTAGCAAAAGCCCATTCTTAGGAAAAAAAAAAAAAAAAAAAAAAAAAGTGCTTGCCTCTTGAACAGATATCTGAGACAGAAGTTCTCATATCTTCAGAGCCACCAGCCCCTTTCCTGAGGCACCTTAATCCCTCATCCACCTTATTCCTTTGGAGAAGGTATGGTGGCAGAATTTTGTGTTTTTAAATCTCCTTAGCAAGCAGTCTTACTGCCCTGTGCAAAATATTGCTGTCAAGGTAGTTCCCCCACTTCTTCTAAGCTGAAAAAATGACCTCCCTGTGTAGGAGCGACAGGTACTGTTAGTCGATATCCGAGACTCATCAGCCATCATAAATTATCTTCTCCTCTGGTTCGATCTGGGATGTTAAAGCACTTCTTAGACACTTGAATATTATTACTTCAGGTCTCAGAATAATTTAGCTTTTGCCTTTCCTTTTCCTCTAAGGCATATTTAATATATCCTCCACATAAGGCATTCAAAGCTTCCCAAAAATTACTTCAAGGCCTGTGGGAGGTTCTCTGGACTGCAGAAGCTGGCCTGAGGCCATCCAGCCTGGTGCTGTGACCTGCAACTTTTTCACAGTCTGAAACCTACACTGGGTTAGTAGCTGGTGGGAATCTGTGTTGTGTGAGTGAGCAGCAGTTGCTGAGGAAACTTCTGGAAGCAGCAGAATCCAGAAAAGAAATGCATGTCTAATGTGAACTTAATTTTCCTCACTATGGTTTCACAATACAGCATTCAAAGCCTTCTTTTGTGCAAATTTGTCTGAAACTTGCAAAAATGGATCTTATGCTTTACAAGTTTTATAATATCCAATTTTGACCAGCAAGTCTGATGGGGAGGTTCCTTCTAGAGGGGTATCAGCCCCAGGAGAATCCAGTCTCTGGATTTTCTGCAGTCTATGGTCCTGTAATAACCATCTGCAACTTTACCATTTCAGCAGTGTTCAGGTTGTTTATTTGGGGAAGGTTTTTACAGTGCTTTGAGGGACCTAGCCATCAGGAGATGCTCAATGAGTGCTGAACACTGTATGACAAGACACTTCGCAAGACACGCTCTCGCCCTTACAACATGCTGCATCAAGAGACTGATGATCAAGATAGATCATCAGCAAGACGTGCCTAATTCTGCACAGTCTCCAAGGTCACATGCAGGTACCCTGACCATGCCAAATGCAGGCACGCCATGGGCCTGGTGTATTAATTTCAATTCCTCTCAAGTATTCTTAGATTATGCCAGACTTATCTGCAGCTGGGCTCCAAAGCTGAGACAAGAACGAAGCAGCTACACAGCACTGCAACATCAAGGCACCAAAGTAGTGAGGCTCTCCAGAGACAATTAATCCCTCATCCTCCTATTAAGAACCATAAAATGGCTAGAATTGGAAGGGACCTTAAAGATCATTGAATGCCATGGGCAGGGACACCTCTCAGTAGACCTGGTTGCTCAAATCTCCATCCAGCCTGGTCTTGCCTGTCATTTCTCAGAACACATGGTGATTCAGGAAGCTGTGAGAGTTGCTCTCAACCTATGTATTTCAGCTATGGCTGCATGCAGATTCCTGCCATTTACATTTACATCATTGGCTTAACCAACCCTTCAAGTCACAGACAGAGGAATCTCCCCGTGTTTGTAGCATAGTTGTAGAGACAGGACAAGACTGCTGGCACAGACCCTCATCTCCACCCAGTCCTTCAGAAATGTTCAAAGCAATTTTGAACTCGTGAGAAAGGCACTGAAATTTGAACTTGGAGAAATGTATTCAAAACTTCAAATCACATGTTACCATCTAAATCGCTGAAACATCCAATTATTAATTAACAGCTCTTTTTATACCCAGAGGATGCAACCTTACTGCTTCTGTTCATCTGAGTCTTCAAGAAAATCAAACTAGTTGCATAGATTAATTGAGACAGACTGAAGTGCTGCAAGGCAGTGGGATGACTGTGTGCTGTGGCAAGCAATGCTGCCCCTTGGCAAAAAAAGAGCCAGGCAACCTTCAAACTGTGCCAGAAATGGTGGCTTGTGGCAGAAGTCATCGTCAGATGATGTGAGCTCAAGGCAGCTCAACGCTGAATTTCCAGCCCCAGCAGCGTTACAGTTTCTCTTGCCCCTGAAAGGATGCTCTTCCTCCCCACTTCTGCCAAACAGGACTTTGGTGGAGTACGCAAATGCATTGGAGCTGTACAGGGAACAATGAGGAAAACAGGACTACAGAACATCTGCGCATTACTTGAGCATCCTTCTTCTATGCATTGAAGATGTGGAGAACCTGGTGCAAAATAGAATGCAGGCATATACATATTGCACAGAAAGGCAATTCTCTGGATTTTGACAGGCAACCTGATTTTCTAACTTTTCCTTTTGCTTGAAGGGGACTTAAAAATAGTAAGATAAGCAGGTCAAAAGAGAAAAAAATACACCAGACACATGATTCCATCAGTGGTACCCAATCACAGTGGTACCCAATCATACATAAATGAGTTTCAAGTCTAACGATCTGGCACACCTGAATATTACTTAATCCTCAAATAAGCAGAAATGAAGAAGAAAACACGCTTGATTCTAAAAAAACATGTGCCAGGTCCTCTACTGCTGACAGAGGTTAGCCGTGGTCCAAAGATTTTTGATAGAGTAATTCTATACACAGAGGAAACAGTTCAACATATGTTAACATTTTGTTTTGCATTTCTAACTGGGTACAGCATCTATTTGTGCAAAATGTTTGGTGTCCTGAAGTGCCAAATTTTTTTATTGGCTGATGAAACAATAAAATTCTGTTGATCTGTGCATCCTTAATTTCGGTAATTCTATGGAAGAAAAAAGTTGGGTTTGCTCAAATGTTTTATGACCAAGCACTTAACATATGCCGCAGGAGGAAATCCAAATTAGGTATTAGTGCAGGAGACAGACCTGAAGGAGCAGGTGCTCATGGCCTGTTCTGATTCATTAAAGTCAGTGTAAGTTCTGGGACTGAATTCAACAGAAGTGGACATGAACATTCATAGAGAAGGGATGGCTTTATGCAAAAGGGACTTTTAAACGTGTCCTCTATTTTTAGTCCTGACACAGTCTCATTGCAGTCCTGATTTAAAGCACTTAATCTGTGGAGCGGTGATATTAATCTTGTGCTTTATAAGATCACCTGGCTCCTGCACAAATTGCTGTTAGTGCTTTTACAGGACTTAACGTGTTTCTGGCCTTCAGTGATCACACTCAAATGCACAGGCCAGGAAAAAGACCCCACATTGTAAGAGCTCAAACTCCAACTGGCATAAGGAAAAAATCATGTTGCAGGAAGAAAATCCAACTGCAAATTCCTGTCAAGAGGTACAGTTTTCCTTCTCCGGGACCTCTCTGCCTCCAAACTTTGTCACCTCCCTCACTTAGAACATCCTTTCCCATGCAGTTCCTGTTGGCCCAGCCAGATGCAGCACTCACTGAATCTGATCTCTCTTACCCACTATATTTTTGCAGAGCATGGCAATAGCACAGCCCCAAACATATGGTGTGACAAAAAAAGCAACCTTTGTGTGTGCATGACAGCTTGGAAGGTCCAGCCTTAGATCAGCTTCACTGCCCAGAAAGTTAATATTGTTATCAATGAGCAGAACATGTAATACTAAAGTTCTCATTCAACGTGTAAAGCCACAGCACCTTCCAACTAATTTTTTCTTCTTATTTTGTTTTGGGGTTTTTTAAGTTACACCTGATTTTGCTGCATTTATTCCCTGTTCCTCTTTCATGCATAGTCCTGGCCTCACTGTAACTCACATGTGACTCAGCCCACCACAAGTCAAAGTCTGTCCACAAAAGTAAGTGATGAAAAAGGTCCCACTCTTTGGTCCTTAGCATCAGAAGCAGTGGAGTTGTATGACCATGACAAAGCTTGTATCTTGCTTTTTAGCATGTTGTATGACATGTATCTTGCTTTTTAGACGTAACATGAAATTATTCCCTCCAAGATGCTCCAAAATCTCCTCTGCCTCTGTACTCTGCTATTTTCCAGTGCTGAATTACTGAAATACAAACTTTTTTAGGAACACAATCCAGTTTGCTGGTTGCTACCCAATGCTCAACACGCAATTCTTGGATTTTACTGGCAGGTTTCTAGCCACAGGACTCACCATCCTGCTTGCTGTCAGACACACTTCTCTGCTGAAGTCGATGAGGCTCATCCAATTTCCACCAAAAGAGATGGTTCCTAAACTGTATTTATTTGTTTTTCTGTTTATGAACAGTTTGAATTTAAATATTTTGCTAGCTAGGCAGTAGATATAAAACACATTATTTTGTGCGCAGTAAAATTATAAAGACTTTATTTTAAACATATAATGATGCCAGTTGTGCTTAAGAGAAGTAGATTATTAAGTGAAGGCAACAATAAATCTGCCAGAATGAACTGTAGAAACCGTGGCCATAGTGTGGTAAAATGGCTGTATGCTGACTGTTGTTTTACTATAACAGCTACCATTAAACTGCAGTTTTATTACCACCATTATTGATTTATTTTGCTTTACTTCCAGAACACAGCCCTGTTAAAATCTTAACTCAAAATGTATTTCTTTTTTGCTAGCACTGAAAGAACAGTATTAGGATTTTCCACTTGGGTCAGAGGCAACTGTGTCAATCATGCTGGACTGCAAAGAGCCCACTAAAATACTAGTGGACCTTTCAACTGGAGGTGAAGCACTGCACAGGAATTACTGTTTTAGTCAACACAGGAAATGGGACGAATATGTACGGGCTGAGCAGGACTTGGTTTGCATGGGTGGCTTTGGCAGTAAGCAGGGACTGGGCTATGACTCCAAAGAAGCTCGGTCACAGAATTACGCGGCATTGGAAGGGACCTCTGGAGATCATCTAGTCCAACTTCCCTGCCAGAGCAGAGTCACCCAGAGCAGGTTGCACAGGAATGTGTCCAGGTCTGGGCAGTCCCTTCCAAGGCTCGCCACCCTCAAAGTACAGATCCTCCTCATGTTTATATGGAACTTCTTATGTCCAAGTTTGTGCCCATTACCTCTTGTCCTGCCACTGGGCATCACTGGAAAAAGACTGGCCCCATCCTCCTGACCCCTACCCTTTAAGGATTTATAAGCATTTTTTACCCCCTCTCAGCCTTCTCCAGACTAAAAAGACCCACATCCCTCAGACTTTTCTTGTAAGAGGGGTGTTCTAGTCCCCTAATCATCACCATAGATCACCTGGCTGAGGAGCCCAGCCTGGACACATCCTGGCCAGGCTGACCTGAAACCTGAAAACACCAGCCAGAATAATCCCTGGGCAGGACACCTGAGCTATTCCAAAATGTGCAGCAAGAAATACATAGTTACCCTTCCAGCAAAGCCAGCACTACCTTCTAACACATTTGACCCCCTGTGGAGGGGATATTTGGAGGTTTTATAGATTTACCTAGTCATGTTGAAAATGGATGTTGAGTTCCCAAGGTCAGCAGATGCTTAACTTCTGCAGAAAACTCAGCGCTTCAGGATAAAGGTTAATTTTGGCTCTGGATGTCTGAGGGTTGCATAGCTATAGACCAAGCAATTAAATCAAAGCAGAGAAAACAGAAAATTACCCAAATCTGTCAAAAGCCCTATATTTATATAAACATTGAGGGAGGTGGGGGGAGTCTTGCTCTATTCATCCATGAGCATCCCTACAAAAAGCTATCGCATTTAAACAACCCTAAATTTTCTGTTAGTAATGGCAAGGCCAACAATGTGCCTACGCAAACAGAAAAATTAACAAGAAAAAATCCTAGCACTAGGGTCATCTGGTGATAGATCTCTGCTACTGCTGTAAAAGCAGAAAAGCTAGCTAGCTGGGTAGCACAGAAGACTGCTTTGCCTTCGCTACTCTTTCCATTGCAGTGCCCTTTATATATGCAGGATGAGTGGAATGCATCATAAAAGGTGACATTTTATAAGAGCAGTTTGTAAATTTTACAGAAGCTTACTGCCTGTAAATCACATAGCTTATTCCCTCACTGACTTTATTACTGCAAACCCAACCATGGATAAACTCTGTGCCAGTTTACTTGAAATTTATCTTTTCTATTCAGAAATAGAATATATTCTTTTAATATTCCTTTTCTTCTAATGATAAAGTCATCCTGATAATCTTATTTCCTTTACAGACATTTTGAAGGACTCCAATGTATCTTGAAAAAGTAATGCCTGGGTTTGGTAGTTCTTATCTTACCACATACTTGTGCTGTCAAAAGATGTGCTTTTCCCCTTTATTTCAATTATGTCTATTTATTTTTATTTCACCTAACCCTTTTTAGACCTAACTTTTCTCCCTTTGACTTGTCTCACTGTGCTTTGACTTGCTTCACAGCCAGACATCACAGACCGGTTTTTACAGGATCTGTGCACAAACCTGTTCTTTATTCGGTAACATCCACATTTATCTCATAGCAGAGCTACACAATTTATTCTCCCATCTGTGCAGAAGATATTTTCATGGTTATTCTTCACAGGCATTAATGGAAACCAATGGTACAAATTCCTCGTGCATCACTCAGAGTTTTTTGAACGAGGTGGTTAGTGAATTAACTTATTATTCCAAAGAGCTTCATGGAGCGGAGTGCCCCAGCTAACAAGTTTCCCTCTGTCTTCAGCAGTTCTTATGCTCAGCCTGTTCATACTTCATTTTCAGCCCAAATAGAAAACAAGCCTAAGTTCTACTCTAAACCCTGTATCAAAGGTAAAGAAGATCAAATCTTTTGGAAACCAATGTGGGAAGCATTTTTTCAGGATGGTTCTTAATGCAGTTGTTGGAGAGTTCAGCCTTGTTTTCCTTGGCAAACCAAGAAGGATTTGTAGTAAAGTTAGACTTAGTTTGAAGCACTCACATCTGAAGCTCAGGAAAGTGTTAGCTGTGCAAAGGTGTTGATTACAGTAGAAATCTGCCAAGATGGAACAGGACATGATGTGGCCCTTCCTCAAACTCAGCTTCTGGCTGCACTCGTTTGGTGTTCGTATCATTTTAACACATACGAAGTTTCACTGATATACCCTGATGTACAGCTTGGCATCACAAGTTGGCCAGTCTGAAGTCCCTTGAGACTCTAAAGAGCATCTTCTAGTCCAGGCCCATTTTGTGGCTCATGAGATAACTTCTTAGCCACAGAATATCTACAGTGTTGAGGAAGATGATGTTGTACTGCATGGATGACACAATCCCCCCTTTCAGCTGTTCTAGCCAGCGAGATCAGACTAAAAATTAGATTCTGTGGCGCCTGGTTATCTTCTCACTTATCTCCCATGAACTGGGGGATAACTTGACTGAAATAAATGTTGATTCACGTTTGCTCAAAGATAACAAACAGCTTCAGCTTGTTGTTCTTCACAGTTCTAAGGCTCAGTAGAAATGGGGCTCAGAGACAACCCATACAAGATTTTCTTTGATGCTTGAGAGATCTACTAGACTTTTGGAGCATAACGGATTAAAAGACTTTTTTTTTTGGTCCTGCAGATGGAAAGAAACACAAAATCCTAGAAGTTGGGGTTTCATATGCTAATAGGTTGGGACATGCAGATGGCTTGGTAAGTTAATGTGGGAGTGACCTTCCACACTATCATCACATCTATTGACCAATGACCTCAACATCTTGAGAAGACGTCTAGCAAACATAATGGGCTCCGTTTATTTAGTCTTCGTCTATAGGGATGAACAGCATTCCTGAACACACCACAGAGGACGCTGTAGACATACCTATGGGAGTCCCTGCTGCAGCCTGAAGCTGTCACGGCAATCACAAAGGTGTTCAGCTAATATTTACTGCTGATGCTGAAATGAAGACTTCATTTCCCAGAAGACTTCCTCAAAGTATCCACAAGCAAAATCCATTTACTTCATCTTCGGTCCTCAGAGATGCATCAACATATAAAGGCACTTAATTGCTGCATTTTAAATGCTCTGCTCAGAGATTAAATATTGCACAGAAAAAATAGATTAAAATAAAACAGAGCACAAATCATTACAATTTCAAAACATAAATCTCTTTGTTACTTTGCATTACTGCTCCTGTTGCTTCTGTCGCTGCTAGGTGTTGGCATGTTTTATTGGAGCTCTTTTTTGTCTGTTTTCCTTTTAAAGTATGCACTTAGAAAAGAGGCTGGAAAATGCAGGTGGAAGGTAAGGGCATCTTTTCAGCTGGCCACAGTGAGATGGGTAAATATTTTTGCTTTATAAAATTAGATTTTTACAGGGTCCCAGTTACATTGGGACCATTGGAATATGGATCATTTGGAAACGAGTTCCTAAAGATATTCCAAATGAATGAACTTTTGAGATTATCCATTCCATGTGCCCAGAACATCTTTTTTAATGTGAAATTTAATCAGCATTGTGTAATGACATTACATTTTATATTGCAAATTACATATTGTAATTACCTAATTACACATTGTAAATATATGATTACATGAATTTGCACCAAAATTCATAATTACACTTAATTACACTAATTGCACCATTTTAAACTAATCAACTACAAAACACAAGGAAAAGTCATGCAAACAAAACCTACAGAAAAAAAAAGAAAAAAAGAATTTGAGAGTGAGCCCACATTCTCAGAGTACCCACAGAGACAGCACTGTCTTGTACCTGGAAAACAATTCATAAGCAGAGCTGTATAGGAAAGAATTTCCCTGACCTAAAGGTGCTTTTATGCTCTCCAAAATCTGCTTTATGCTCTGCAGTAGGGCAAACACACCTTCCAAAAACACACTTAGTGTGTTTTTGGAAGGTTTGGGTGGGTGTTTTTTTTTTTCCTTTTTGAATAAAAATACACGAGGCTTTTCATTCACCCTAGTGTACTGGTTAGATGCACATTGCTGCAGGACAGGAAAGAGGGGCAGAGGGACACAAAGCACAGAAACAAACTCTTGCAAGGTCAAATGCTCACCTGAGATACTAGGAGACCAAAATTTTGGTCTGAACTACAGTAGAGTAGCCTCTTGAAGCACAGCTGATTACATCAGTGACTGAGTCTGCAATGCTGACCACATCTCCTTTCAAGTGTCATCCTTGCTGAAGGTCCTGCATCTGCTCCCAGGGAAGGACTTGACTTCAGTGAATTGATGGTTTCCACCAGAATAGGAGATACATTGGATTCCAGCTTTTCTGGAAGCAGCAGGTGCTTCACGTTTCTTAAAACTCAGCCCTAAATCTCCCACTTGAGCATTAGGGCAGGATTTACCCTGGCTCTGTTGAGGGCAGTATTCTCAGGAGCTAATTTATCTCTGGAGCAGGTCATGGGCTCAGGGCTTTTGGTGCAGCACTCTCGCCTTTTGGGGTCTCTCCTGTGGCCCCAGACCTCAAGTGCTCTTTTGTGCAGAATGGATACCAGCACTTTCTAACTTCATTAGACTGGATATTGTCGTGGATGATTATAATTTACATTCTTTGCTAATTAGTGGCCTATTTTTCTGTTGGATGCTTATCATGACTCCAGGGAAGGTTTCAATCATGGAAACATATACTGCTTTTGATGCACTTTCAGTAATTAAATCTCATCTTACATGTTTATATACATTTCCTTCCTTTGGGGAGCAATTCTGAGGAAAATGATGAAAGTCTTGCCGATCAGAGAGAAAGACAGGCAATTTTGAAGTATCCCCTTCTTTCTTTCCCTTTTATCACTGTGGTATCTGTAATTAAAACTGTTGTACTGTAAATACAGCTTTACACATCTCAAATGAAAAGGAGCTGTTGCCAATAAAGTACACAGCATGCACAGACAGTGTCATCATGAGGGAAACGAACAGTGAGATGCAGCATGTTTCCCCGTGGCTGCACTCTTGTAAGTTCCATTAATACTCATAATTTAATGATGAGGTGGGTGAGAGTAGGCTATTCCAAGGCATTTAGAAGTGACACAACTCAACTGGGGTGTAGTAGATGTGCTTTAAAATGTCACACCCCTTCTCCAGCACTCCGCTTCACAGGAAAATAATCTCTGTCAGTCTTTCTTATTTGCCTGATAGATTTTTTTTTTTTTTAAAAGAGCCTTTTCTCTGCAAGCAGCCCTTTGTCACAAGTGTCCTTTTTCAAGTGTCCCCTTCTTCTGAATGAGGACAGTGTTTCCCAGTGGATATGTTGTGACCCTGGGAACGTCTCAGATGGTGAATGAGGAACTGAGAGGGGCTGGAAAACAGCTTCTCAGTCTAAAGCAGAGAAAATGTCATGTTCCCATACCCATTACGTACTTCTACCTTTAAAGGCCTTTATCAGTCTTTTAAAACTCAGTGAGTTGTACAGTATTATCCTTCTCCTTAGTGATATAACTACACTTTCACATTTAATGAAAACGAGAGTGGCATGATGGCTGCTGTTCAGCCAGTAGATCCTGCCTTGAAAAGACTTGACTGATACAAAGGCATTAAAAGAAATATTGCTTATGTTCAAAACCAGCAATGTTTGTTTATCTACTGCTTTTCTAAAATGGCATCAATCACATAAAATGTTTTCAATATAGCCAAAATTTATGTTAATGTTGCTATTCAAGCACATCAAAGCTAGGCAGTCCTACAGTTAAATGTACTCATGTAATCTCAGTTCTTGCTGTGTGTAACACAGTCTTTAAACACCCAGTTACACATATTTTCCACCAGATTAAGCTTCTGATTGCACCTTAGGTCTAGATCTGCAAAAGGACTTAGTCTTATAGAGTGCAAAAGTGTGATGTCTTCAAAATGCCCCCCCTGGTTCCACCTCACTTGGGAGATATCTCAGGTTCCCAGGACTTAATTATTCCACGTCTGTCTGTCTGCAGACATCCTTAAGGACTCAAGGCACCCTCCAAGGGATGTATCCTGACAACGCTGAGCCACTTTGCATCTTGCTCATTCCCAGATCCCTCTGGGATGAGCAAAGTCAACTCCCCCACCTGCTTTCCCTGAAGAGAGCTAGAGCACATTTATGGGCTCTATCTCTTCATGAACGAGAAGCAAAGAAGAATGTTATTTCCCCACGTATGTGAGACCTGAGGGCTCAGAGTTTTCACCCAAGGTACACAAGATCCACATGCAGCTCTCCTCTCTGCACAAAAACATTTGATTCCCTCTCTCTCCTCACACAAACGATCAAAGCAGCTGATGAAAAGGAACCAGCTGCAGCTGGGTTTGCCCAGGTTTTCCACTACTGAAGCCTTTCCACTTTACACAGCCTCATCCAACATATATCCAAGCAGACACAAAGCAGCACCAAGTTCCAGCCCATCTTGCAGTGACACCTCCAAATGGGAGCAGCAGCGACACTGCAACCTGCAAGCCCCTCCCTTCCTCTAGTTCTTGTATTTCCAGCCAGCTGGATTTTCTCACCCTTTGAATGGCGTGAAAGGATGTTATTTTTCTTTGCAAAGGTGGGCAAAGAGTCAATCAAATTCAAGGTGCCCAGTTTACTCCTGAGTGTTACCCTATTCAGTGTAACCTGGGTTAATTATTTTTGGTCTCCCAAACCAGCCCAAGCTCGAATTACCCACAAGTTACCAGAATACAAAAAAGGAAACTATTTACCCCACTAACCCTGGAATGCTCTTATCCTGTTCCATACACAACACGCCAGAGTAGACTTTCAAATATTGCTGGCAGCAGCTTCGCACAGACGTGAAAACATGATCTTTGCCTCCCCTTCACCTGACACTTTGTACAATGTTAAGCTCAAAGACCTCCTGAGTTCTCCCCTATAGATTAAACTATTTTGTGAGGTCACAAGAAAATCTGATGACTATTTTGCTGAGGAAATGGTTTCTGCAGTATTCTACTCTCACAGCATCACATTTAAAGCTGGATAAATACAAATTGATTTTTGTTTTAATGTCTGTTCCTGAGAGAAACTTATTTATATACTCAGTCAAATGAAACTTCTCATTGTGATTTTAAGATGGCATAAACACTTTTAACACAAAATTAAAGTGGTTTTTTTTCTAAACAAATAGCTTTTTTTATATTGAGAATTGCATATGCTTCCACTGTTTTCTCAGGCAGCTTAGGAAAAAAATAAGAAAATGTAAAACTACTTCTGAAAAAAAAAAAAGTTCATAGAGGAATGTCTTTTACCACAATGCTGATCATGGTGAATCTTTAGGCAGGTTTATAAGTGCATGTCACCCTCAGGTCTGGGAGCGTTGGTGTCAGACGCCTTTGGCCACCTGCTTTGTCCTTTGTCCAGTCCATGTACCTTATTCTTCCTGTCAAAACCACTGACAGAAAACTAGAAGCTCAGAAAAATCCCAGCAGCCATTTTTGTGCACAATGTTATACTGGGCTGATAATATTGTCACGAGATATTTGATGTTATGTACATAGAGAAAACAACTCCAGGGATGCATGTAAAACGGCAGGATATTAGCTAATTCTACTTCAGGCTGTTCTGCATTGTTCTCTGAAAACATCAGTTCAGTTGTCAGTGGGAATCAAAGAGACAGGTACAATATTTGGAAAGAAAATGAGAAGAAAAAAAACCCCAGCATTATGCCAAATCATATTGCTTCATACCGTGCCTGTATCTTGGATATCATGCAGCTCTGCTAACCTCTTTTCTTCCCAAAGGAGGAAGCATCAGGAACATAAAAGCTCATGGGCTGTGCCCTAGTAAGGAATGACTCCACAAAGGAGATACGAAATAGGTCAGACTTCTGCCTGGGAAAAGGATGACAGAGGGAGCATGTTAAGCTTGGCAATCACGTTTGGTCACAGGAAAGCCAATACAGAAAGTTTAACAACCATTGCTTATAATTCACAAACTAAAGAACACCTAAAATTATTAGTGGGGAGGGTGGAGGGCAGGGGTAAAAGTACAGAGGAGGAAGTACTGCCTTCAGACAATGTATAGTTAAAGCACATACCTCATTGCCAAAGGATGTTGAAAAGACTGAAGGAATAAACGGATCTGACCAGATAAATACACGGTAGAAAATTTTCAGAGCACTAAACCTGAGGATTGAGAAACTTGCTGGGTAGGTATAGCTTTTTTTTTTTTTTCTCAAAATGTTTTCTCAAGAACCTGTTGCTGTCACTGGCAGAAGGTTCAGTTCAGACTGAACATGTCCAAAAGAGTAAACGTGGGATGAGAGAGGCAGTCATAGAGACAGCACAGCAAGGGTCATGTTGATGGAGGTGCTACACCTCCACTAACATCAAGGGCATACCATAGCAGTGTTGAGCTATGGAGTGGTTAAAGACAGTCGGAGCGCCCTTTGGTGCCACAAAAAGGCAGCCTGCTTTCCCACATTCGCATTCTCAGCCTGCCATACATGTCCCCAGAGCCAGTCTTTCCAACCTCAGGAAGCCTTTATTCCTACAGTGAAGTGTACACTCATTTTCTTTGTCACAACAAAGGCAGACAGCTTAATTTGCATCCAGGTGTAATAAAAAAATCTGCCTTTCTGGAGAGCCAGGAAAGGAAGCACCTTAATTCTTCCCGGCGAGCACTGAAAGCCCTGGCACAGAGGATGAAAGCCGCAGGAACCAAAAAGCACTCTCAGAACTTCATCGGATTAAACCGAGATATCCATGCACGCTGCTCTCCATAACAAGCAGCAAAAAATGATTAGCCTGCCAGTTAATGGGAGTGCACATGGCTCACTTTGCTGGCTCAGCCACAAAGGAGGCAACAGCAACTGCTGTGTTTGAATGGTTTCCTTACAGTCACAGCTGGGCAATTAAACCTCCTGCCTTCGTTTGATGGCTAAATTGGGTAACAAGGGAAGGAGACAAAAGGATTATTTTGGGGAAGGGGGAAGTTCTTCCTACGGTGTATGTGAGCTAAGCCAATGCTTCTTTTATTATTTTTAAATTGCATAATGCCCCGTTTCTAAATGAAGCACTTAAATAAATTTTAAACAAATGTGTCCCTCTACACTTCCTTTGCCCAGCCTATTTTTCAAATTCACCACATACTCAGTCATCCTAAAACTGTGGGTTTGGGTGAAGAAACTATTTTTCCAAATTTTTTCATTTCAATTTTCTATAAGCTTCTTCACACCAGTTATTTCAGCATAGCTGGTTTGGGAATAGCATGCCCATGCTCTTATTCTTTAGATTTACTAAAAAATAAAAAAAAATGAAAGTTAGTATTTGCTTTTTAACCTCCTGAAAAAGCGTGCTTTTGCACAGTGTCTTTGATCCAAAGCTGAGCGAAACAATGGGCATCTTTCCCTTGACTTCAATGGGCTGGGGACTTGGCCCTCATGCTTGTGCTGAAGAATAAGCAAAAGCTATTATTTTGGCACTGTGAGATAATTGTTTCTTTCTTCTGTCGCTGTGCCCCAGCACACCAAGCCAACAAAGCTGAGTGCACATCTTTGCTTGGTGCAGCCTGAGATGTGTTTCAGAGTGGCCTTTACCAGGGCTTTCTCCAATCAAAGCAACACACAAAGCGACAAATGTCATTACTGTATTCAGCAATATCAAACTCCACATTATTAATATGCATTCTGGGAAAAAAAAAGAAAAAAAAAAAAAGAAAGAAAATAAGAAAAAAACAGAAATCTAGAGGCTCGCAACTCCGTGTCAGTTTGAATATACAATGCAGCAGAGAAACGGCAGAGCTGCCACCAGGCATACAATAGAAGCAGAAATGCTTTTTGGGGGCTGCTGGGGAGCAACTGGTGGGAGGAAGAAGGGTAGGTTCATTGTGGCTCAGGCCCAGGACAATAACAGCGCAGAAGCCAAACTCTACCAATGTGTGGGAATGCAATAAAAATGTGCATTGGGGCAGACAACAGGTGTTGATACAGCGACTGGCACTCACAATCCAGACACAGACTCCATTTTACAACTTCAATTTGCTTTACTTACTCATGCAGCTCATCGTTTTAAAGAGGCTATCTGTTTGAGCAACGCAGAGAGATTTAGCTCCATAGTTGTAGCAAAGCATTCCAATAGGAAGGGTAAGGAAAATAATACTGCATCACTGAAACAGTTACTTCCTGGGGAAAAAAAGGAGGGAAAAAAAAATCAACATCATTTTGGAGGGAAAAAATATCTTTTTTGCAACAAACCCCTCATTATGCATATGAAGGCTTTGTGTGAGGCAACATACTGCTGTGCGATTGTGCGGTTTTGCTGCTTGCAAAGGGTCTGGACTAGGGTGGGTGATTTCTGCTGTTGCACAACATTCATTGTAGGTGCTCTACAGAAACCAGAGGGTGTGAATATGGAGTAAAAAGTCAGTGAACCATACCCTTCCATAAGCCTCCCACTAGACTGGGGCATAACACTCTTTGGTTCTAAACCAGTATAAATGTTAACTTTAGAAAAATAAATTTAAAGGAAACTTGGAAACAAGATGGTGAAAAGTAAATATGAAAGGTCTGATCTGGCTCCAGTGATGATTTCACTTCTCCCCAGGAAATTACCAGGAATTGTTACTGTGCATCAGAGGAAAGATATGGATCTGGGCATTCAGAACATGGTCTCTAATAAAGGGATCAAACAGAAATGGAAGTAAGTTCAGACTATTCAGTTCCAGTTTTCTTTTTATAAATTCTCAGATTCAAAAATTCTCCACAGGTAGGTTTCTCATCATTAGTCAAAGTATACCAGGTTTGCTTGGAAACACTGGAGAAAGCAGCGCTCTAAGCAATCTAAGCACCTCTAAGTGCTTTGGGATGTTAGAGGCCCTTATAATCTTTTATAAGATGGCATAGATAAAAGTCTCCATGTATGTACACAAAAAGTATATATAAGCACATTTTCTTCAATAATAAACATGTCCATGTGCTCATTATGATAAGACTTTAAAAATTTTGCAGTTTTCTATCATGCTTAGTGACCTAGAGGGTTTTCCAATGGCACAAGCACCAAGTTTTCCGAAGATTTCCAGATAGCTTGGAATAAAGGCTATTTTACAATTTCAAAAGGTCCTGCTCCCCTTCCCACTTGAGGTAAAATAATTGCAACAGCGTAGTACCATGTCTTAGGAAGAAATTTCTAACCTGCAGAGCTCATCTTCTGAAACATCAGTCACTGATCAGCATCAGAGACATTACTTTGGACTACAACCAGGTGATGACATCACACTTTATCATTCACGAAGTTTGGGGTAAAGATAGCCAGTAATTCAAGAAAAGATCTCCCCCTCTTTGTTTAAAACAACAAAACCCAAAACAATGCATCTTTTCACCCAGTGGGGCCCATTTCATGCTGCGAGTGAGGTCTGGAGCCCCTGGTTAGGATGGCAGATGTGCAGGAAATGGGGCAACTTGAAAAGATATTCCAGAAGGAAACACAAGAGAAGGGCACTCAAGAGTCCACAGGGCAGGTGAAGTGATATCTACACTTCTGAACAGAACCTCAAAGGCAGAATGTGCTAACACAAAGCAAGAAAATGAAAAAGAGCCTCTGTAAGGGCTCCTACAGCAATACTTGATATTGATATCAAATATCAATACTTGATATTTCTGTAATACCATCCGTCCAAGCTTCAATACTACACAAGTCTCAAACTCTTATTGGAGTTCTTTGAAGGGGACAACACACACATGGATACGGGTGATCCCTTGATATAATCTATTTTCCTAGTGACTTTTAACAAAGCCCCTCTCCACAGGTTTTTTAAGGAAACCGAGGCACAATTGTATAAGAATGAACCCTCTTGTTTGAATTAACAATTGATTAAGGAACATAAAACTTCTTGTGGTAAACTGACAGCTCATGTGTGGGAAAGAAGTTACTACAAGAGCCCTCCATGAAGCAGGGGGTCTCTGCTGTCCAACATATTCATAAATGCTCTGGGCAGGGGGTGGAGGTAGAGGGCAAAATAAAGATAATGAATTGCCAATTTTTTCTGAAGAAACTCAGTGATGAGTTGTGAAACAGCTAAAATATCCAGGGTAGTAAGGCAAATTGCCTATGAAGAGTCCTTTCTGAAGATGTCATCAGACTGAGTGACTAAGAAATACAATGACAGATGAAACACAGTGTAGATCCATATGGAATCAAGTATATCACACCAAAAAATCCCACAACTGTAGCTTTACTTATAAAATTATGGTCTCTGATCTGAGCTTACTCCCCATTACTACGAGGAATAAGATTTTGGGTTCTTGGTAAACATCTGATTAAAACCTAGATCAGTGCTCATTAGAAATATGTAAATAATTTAAAATATACAATTCATTAGGAAAGAATAAAATAAAAAATGTCATGCCATTTTAGAAATATTTGGTCCTCTTCTATCTTCAACACTACATGCTTTTTGAGGCCATCTGTTAGAAATAGTCCACATCAAACCCTCAGAGGAGGGGAGCAAGGCTGACCCCAGCCACAGAACAACTCTCCAGCACAGACCAAGGGCATTACAGCAGTGCCATTGAGGTGGAAAAAGGGAGACAGAGAAGGGACATGGCAGGAGTTTATGAAATCATAAAATGCATAAGAGATCAGGGCCAAATGGGCATCAGTCTGACCCAGTACAACCCTCTCACGTGCTTCATCTTGAAGGGTGACATGAAGTATTACCAACTTTTACTTATCCTAAGAAAGGAGCCAGAGGAAAGAAGGACAGCAAAAAAGGAAGATTTCTGGCAAGGTTATTGAAAATAAATGTTATGTTAACACTGAGATATTTCTGTAACATATTCCATCCACATCTCAATCTGCTCAGCCTGAGGTACCTCCATGACAGGTATTGTAGTCACCACTTTACGGAAAGAAAAACTGATACACAGAGATTTAGTAAGTGGCCCAAGATTCCACAGGAAGTCTGAGACAGAAACAGGTCTGTGCTCAGATCTTCAACTTCTATCTACAAAACCCAACATGAAATGCTGAGACAAGGAAAACGTTCCTGGAGCAGTACAAATTAGGGGATGGCACATATAGTGTGCTTTGTTCTAAGCCTGTAAATGAATGTTAAACATCTATTTTGAATGCAATTATTCTGCCCTAGTCACAGAATACATTTTAAAAGGCTAACTGGCCCATGTCAACTTTCATCACTGCAGACCTCTATACCCAGCTGTCAAATTCAGGGCTCCACTTCAGGGCTCCTTAAAACTACCCTGGTGTAGGGAGCGAGGCAGGCAGGGAGGGAGAGAGGAAGGGCAGATTTAAAAATTCTACTCCCTATTTCTCATAGGGCTCACGTTAGCCTATATTAAACCGAGCACTTTCACGTTTTGAGGAATGTGGGCCAGAAAGAAAAAAAGCAGAGAAAGATTGCAGATTGCAGGACAAATTCTGTGCTGTCACACGCAAGAGGGATTGCATTGAAATTGATGGGATCGTACTGGTGAAGCCACAGGGAAAGAAACCACCCTGACATCTCTACAAACTACTCTTTTTCTTGCAAAATACCAAGATATCCACATAGCTTAGGGATGAGGAATAAACACAAAACCAAAATATTACAGTCAGGTTTTTTGCTGTTAAACCAGAAGTACTATCCCTAGTACTCAATGTCTTCACATGTAGCAGTTTCAAAGTGGCAAGCGCATACTGAAGTTGAAAAAAAAAAAATACACGGGTATCATCATTGCTCATTTCAATTAGGCTGAAAGATCAACTGTAATGTCTGCAAAAAGGCTGCTGTGGAATATTCTGATCCTTAACTCCATCCAGCAAAAGCCCTGCAGAGATTGCTCTGAAGTGCTTCCTATGGAGACCATGAGGTTTTGCAGAGGATAAACACAGTTTGGCAAATAGATTTGAAATGACTGATTTACTCAGATTTCCATGTTTACTGGTTTGCCACTGTTATAATTTGTACTTGTTGTCATATCTCATCTGGCCACATTCTGCACATTTTGTAAGACTGGGTCTGGGAGGATTCATCTTTTGTAACTTTAGCACCACCACATGGTTTGCTGTGTTTAAAACTCTTGTTAAGAAACAGTCATATTTTTGTTCCTTTTCTCTGTTACCCCCCTCCCCTTTTTTTCCTTTTCAGTCTTTTCCACAGACATTAAATAAATACTTGAAACCATTTCCTACTTGGAGCAGGTGCAAGATGAAATACTTTATTCCTGAGCAATCAAAATCTGAATTCTCTCTTAGGGCTGCAGGGTTCCCATTATTTCCTTCGAAGCCCCTAAAAGCAAATACCACTCTGTGCTTAAATGTACTGGCCAAAAACATTTGTAATCTGACAGAAAGACCACTTGGTTTCTTACTTTCCTTCTTTGTGCATTTATCATGGAGCATTTTCAAAAAAAAAAGGGGGCTAATATTATAATAAATAGCAACTCTCCTCTCCTAAAGAAGAGGAGAAAGAAGCTGTCTGCACTGATGGCAGCAGTGGATGCCAAAGGAAAGAGATATAGAATTCATGTCTCTCAACACACTGAAGAATTACCTTCCCTCTCGTCCCTCTTGCCAGGTATGCATATGCATGATAAGACCTAATATGGACAAATATAATAGAGTTTTTATAACATTCACGTTGATGAGGCTATTTGATCATCACATTATTTCTCTACATACGTGTCTGTAGCACTGGAGAATGTGTATGTTCCTCTCCTTGTCTCCTTGTTCACAACATGAATAGACTGATCAATCTCCTCCGAGTTGGCTGATGAGAAAACACCGCAACGTAGCTGAATTCTGTTGCACCTCAAACATCTAACAAAAATTTCAAAAGAAAGGACAAAAACTGAGGTGAAAATTGAAGAAGGAATAAGTGGGAAACATTGGTTTAGTGGTCATAGGAAAATTTACAGAGCAGATTTGCTTTAGGGGAAAAAACAAAGATAGATGTGACTTACATTCTGCCTCTTTTGAATAATTAAAAGTCATCTCAAGCTGCAGAGTAAATGTAAATGGCAAAGTCAATGTACCATCTATCTCCAAAGTTTATTGCTTTTTAGAGTTATCATTCCCAAGGACATTTTATCAGTCTTTAAAGGCAAAATGGGTGATTGTGTTAATGAAGCAGCTCTAAATTGTAAGGGGAATTTAAAGGTGCTAAGTGCCATGGGAGGCTCTAAATCTGGCCAAGCTGCCATCCTCTACAGACACAACATGAGATGCCCTCATTGGTCAAGCGGAGCTATACCCTCAAAAGAAAAGACACTGACTGGAGTCTCCAGTCTGAATTTACCTGTGAAGTTTAATTTTCTACCCTGTTGTATTTATTTCTGTTACATGATCCAAAAATAAAATGTCAGTGTCTGCAATCATTCAAGAAAGACCAGAAAGACTGGGACCAAATACTGCACAAAGAAGAGTTATTAAATAAAAAAATGGATCATTTGAGGTTAAGGGGGGGGGGTTTACAAAGTGTATTAAAAGCTACTATGCCAGTGTGTAGTAGGAACCTAAACCCCCAGCCAGACTGGTGCATCCAGAACCAAAAAGTGCTATTGAAATCAAAGGGGTTCAGGCTGACAGAAAGGTCTTCTTCCCAGAGGGATTCAAATTAAAGATCAAGACCCTGTATTTTTAAGCTGACATCTCTCAGGAGAAAACTCCTTTTACTGAGGACCATAATGACGAACAGCTGTGTTTAGAGCGCATTTTAGCATATCAGGTTAGCACAGGAGGTCATGTCTGCTTTTTCACAACCTGTATGTCTTTTATTGGAGCATTCTTCCCTCTATTCCTGACACAGCAGAGATGAGAGACAACTTACATGTTATTCCACACTGTAATATTACAAGACTTAGCCAAAAATCCCGTTGCCTTTACTCTTCTGCCAGCACAATTTGGACAAACTTTGATTGACCCCCTACTTGTCGCACAACATTCCTTCAGCTTTCATTTCCTTTCTCTCTCCTCCACCTTTCATGTAGCACAGATACCTGTCTCCATCAAGGCAGCTGGAGAGAGGCACTGCAGTCCAGCAGATACAGGACCAGCTCCTATAAGAAACTGTGCCCCCAGCTGAAACAAGGCAGGCTGCAGAAGAGCCAAAGCCCACAACACACCAAGTTGCCAAGTAGCTTGGAGCCCCTATTTCTAACCTTTCTGAAATCAAACTCTTCAAAACACTACAGACCCAGCTCTCTCACCGAGGGCAAGCCACTTTAGGGTTTCTACATCCAGTTTGTGACATGGTGCTGCATCAATTTATGAAAAGACAATGACGAAGACATTATCCCAAGCATTTACTGTGCTGGAGCAGCAGGCATACCTGTCTTCTAGCCCATACCAAATCAGCACCATGCTGGAGTAAACACACCTTTTACCAATTGAACGACAAAAAAAATTTCTTGCATATTAAATATGCCATAATTTTCTGCTCAAAACAAAAATGAGAGCATCTAGACAAATGACATTCAATATTTATCCCAAAGGTTTTGGCTAATACCTAATGAAGAGTGCAGGACTGAATGCATGTTTCAAGGAGGAGCGTGTTACCGCTAAGAAAATTCAGCATGCCTACAAGTCCAGCATTTCTTTTTGTTTCTTTTGGTTAGATGTTCAGAAGTAACTAAAAACCTTTCATATTTATTTCTTGAATGCTTGTTTGGAGACAAGTTGAAGGGCTTTGCTCCTTAGAGACTGGGTGATAGCACACATGCCAAAAACACCTGTCCTCTAACACAGCTCTTTACCTGCACTCCAAAAATCAGCTCCTTCCTGCCCTTCCAAAGGCTTGTGCTCTGTGTCTCATACAAATGCTGGCCTCTTTGGTCCTCTGCATAAGGGATCTCTTCAGTTCCTTGTCTCCCTTAGCACGCACAGAGAGGAGCTGCCCACCCCAATCTGCATCTGCCTAATCCTTCCTGGAGTCCAACTAAGCTGATTAGAAACATTTACTCTAACAAAAGCCTCCCAGAAACTGTAATTCACCTTATAAACCCACTATAATGGAGGAGACCTCTAGCTACAGGCACCAGGTTGAAGCACATAAATACACACATAGTAAACGAGTCTGTCAGGTAACGGGCTGCAGCAAGTCGGAGGCTATCACCCAGAGACAACAGCAGCAAACTGATGGACCAGCTATAAAACTGAGAGAGGAATAACTTCCCAGCATTTCAAACTGTGCTTCAGTACATTTCAAGGAGAGAAACGTTGAAGAAAAGAAAAGAAAAAAAAGAATTAAAAACACCCCAAAAAATCCTAACAGGTTTACCCCCTTCCACTAAATAGTATGGTGATTTAAATAAAACTCTATAACCCATTACTATTATTTCTCTGCAAAGCTGCATCGTGAGATGGGCCCAAAAACCATCTGCTTGATTTTCCTTTCAGATCATTTATCAAAAGACACTTTTAATGTTTTAGCCTAACTAGTAAAGACTTTTGAGTTTAAGCCAATCGGCAAACCCAGCTGAGTAATAAGGTGTCAGTGCCATGCATAATCCTTCCTTGTGCAAAAAAAAAACGCTTTTAAAGTTAATAGCAGCTGAAAATAGAGCGAGGAAATGAAAGTTTGGGAATTAAACCCTGGGGGCATCCCCAGCAGTAGCACAGATGATCCAGACATACCTCTCTACCTGTATAGGAGGCATTGGCTGGATAATGATAATCTTATTGCCGTCAACATATGTACACTAAGGTCCGTCCTTGGCAGGCTATGCAAATAAGGCAAAACCGATTATTTCAGTTTAAGACTTCCACAGAAGTATATAAGCGCACTTTATAGGCCTTCTGTTCAAATCAGAGAAGAAATAATTAAATGCAAGTAGCATGCGGAATATCTGGCAAATATTTTCTTGCTATGTATTCCTGCAGAACAGCTTATGGAGAGAAAGGTTTGGGGAACCGTAATACTCTATTTTTCAGGCCACAGAGACCAAGGTTGCTCTGAAGGTCCTTCCAACCCCTACCATTCTGTGATTCTGTGAAATTAGTCATGTGCTGTTGGCTATCTAACAAGCACCAGCATTTGCCTTTCAATTAAATCATAGAATTGTCTAGGTTGGGAGGGACTTTTAAGAACATCTAGTCCAACCATCAACCTAACTCCTACAGAAACCATCACTAAACCATATCTCTAAGTACTATGTCTACTTCTTGTTTTAAATTCCTCCAGGGATAGTGACTCAACCACTTCCCTGGGCAGCCCGCTCCAATGCTTAATAACTCTTTCAGTGTAAAAATTTTTCCTAATACCCAATCTAAACCTCAAATGATTAATGTAATCATATCAGGGCACGATAGTGTGAATCAACAGAAGGATGACACGTAGCTCTTCTGCACTGCTTTCTGTACAAGCCTCTCAAAGAATATACATAAACATCTATTAAGCCTCACAGCGCCCACACAAAGTAAATGGATATAATTAAACCAACGCAAAACTTCCTACTGGAAATGAAACACAAAAGGGGGTGGAGCAATGTTTTGTCCTGCAAGTGGAATGGGGAGCACCAAGTAGGCTCCCATTCCTCTGCTGATGACCAGGCACCCCCAGCGGGCGTTGTGACAGCGATTAGTGACACCTCTAACCACTCACACTGCCATGAAACCATGCCTCGCAGCCCCCTTGTTCAGTATGAAGCAGCAATCCTGTTGTCAATAGACAGCAGAAAGAGCGAATAATTTTCTATCAGCATCAAAAGTGCCATTGGCTGCGTTTCTTGGATCACAAGTGAAATGCCTGTGACCAGGTTAACACTGCACATTTATCAACTAAATTGAAAGAAAGGTGCATCAGCTAGATAAAAAGTCACTTCACTGTAACTAATCACATTTCACACTCAAATAGGGCCTTAAATCCCAAGCAGTTCTGAAGAATTTAGCAAACCTCACAAATTGTGCAGCGAGCCAAAGCGCCACCTTTTGTAACTTGGTGAAGCAAGAATGAAACCAGCAGGCCCAGAATGTATGGACCTCATTCAGCTAAGTTCGTATGCATTTATATACGTAGAGGTGCGTGCACATGTATGGACCTCATTCAGCTGCTCTTTAGAGAGACACTGCAATATGCAGCCACAGTTTAAGACAAAAAGAAAACAGACCCACACAAATTCCCCATCTCCACCCAGGAATTTAGGGACATAACTCAAGAAGGGTTCTCGCCACTATGTCTGGCTCTCCTCTACGCTTCAGAGCAGTCAGTCAAAACCTCAGCTGCATCTGTCACCAGGGTCCATGAGGGATCAGTTGCAGGCAACTATTCACTTCCTTCCTTGGAAAAAGCTTTTTAGCTGAAATATTTTCCAAAAATATACATGCCTGTGAATTACTGACAAAAATGCCCTATGATTTGCGAGTATTTTAGCCTGTGAATACTAAGTTTCTTACTGAGTGGCAGCTGGCTAAGGTCTCAAACCCCTAAGACAGTTCAGCCATCCAAGGGCTTTGGCACCATGATTTGTTTTCAGTCTGACTGATTACTGCTTAACGTAAATGCTAGTTGTGGAGATTGTGTCATGTTTAGTCAAAAAAACAGATGGTTATTTAAAGCTGTAATTTCAACCTTCAAGGATGCCCTTTTGAATCCTCGAAGGATTGCAGGGGTCCTAGTGTCCAAGGAAGACACTCCACTCCCTCTGACCTGACAGTTAATTAGTCTTTGAAGAAAGCTACCCTCTTACACGCTGAGGAAAAGCCAAGAGTTGATGGGAGGAAAGGTTTTAAACCAGGGGCCTCCTGGTGGGTGAGGAAATGCAAATTATTCCTAGGTAATGGATACAGGAAAAAAGCAGAGTTTTGTAAGATGCTCGAGTCAAGGTAACACATATTTTATTCTTGGAAAAAATACACACCATTTATCTCATTCATCATTTTCCTTTAGAAAGAAGAAGATTTGTGCCTGTTCAATTTTAAAAAAAACAACCCACCATAGTTTAATAAGAGTATGTGCAGCACTACCACAGCAAGTCTTGCAGTCATTTTATACATCAAATAAAGTATCAGCCTTCTATTAAGTCTATTACATTTCTTAATTTGTTTTAGACTGTGTTCACTTCCTTGTTATTGTTTTAAATTCACAAGGGATAATTTTAAACTAATCTTCTCATCTTTTGCAGCAAACCCTCATCAATAAGCACTGAAAGGATGATTAAAATATCACTCCATGTAGAACAAACTAAGTCAAAATTACTGTGGGGAGTAAATTACCCTAACAGAGATGTAATGTCAATGCCTTAATTTTATGAAAGATTTATCATTAAAAAAAAAAAAGAAAAAAGAAAAAAAGAAAAGAAAACGTACTCATAGCACTGCTGTAAGAAGGTCTTTGTCAGAATAGCTTTTTTAAACAAATAAATGGCATGCTTTGGTCTAATACTTCTTCATCCACAGTGAAGGAATAACTCAGTGGATATCAGCATACTAGGGATATACGTCCAAGCACCCACAACACCTGCATTCTTCTCTCCTGGCCAGTCACTTGCTCTCTGGGCATCCACAGGGTCTGAAGGACCTGTGGATGGAGACCTCGCTGATCACCTTTGACTTTCAGGGTCTGCCTGTGTTTGGATGACACATTTCCAACAGATAGATGGACTGAGTTCAGCATGTCTGACTGAATAGGCGCCCCAGGTTAGAAACACGCATAACTTCCCCTCTCTGCACGTCTTAATTGTAACCTAGTGAGCAAGATAGAACTTCATCCTGAATTGACAAGTTCATTAAGTACAACATAGACTTTTAAGTCGTATTTCCTTAACTTTTTTACTACTTGTCGTGGGGTTTTGCAGAGTAGGGTGGATTGTAAACACCGGGATGGTAGCAGTTGAATTAAATGCAAAGCAAGTAACAAACCATAAGAGGCTGCTGCCTTTCTTCTCAGGTTCATTTCTACACAAAGCTGGATTACAGACAGTGCCATTAGTAACTATAGAAGATTAAAATGCAAAAATTAGGCTAAAATCAGCACTGGCATTTAGAATTGCCTCCCCTAGGAAGGCATGAAGCTTTTAAGGTGGCAGTAAAAGGTGATCAAACCAGATTTGTATTTATGTACTCAAAACCAGCCTGCAGCGATGTGGTTGTACAGGCTCCTTCCATCCTTTTATCTCACATCAAGGGCTTTGCCATCTCTGGAGCTGATGCCTCCATCCAGGAGCATCCCCACCCCCGCAGTTGGTGCAGATCCCTTGGGGGGGCCTCAATCCCATTCCCACAATAGGAGCTGCCGCATCTCAGTTTAAGCCAGAACTGCTTCCCTGTTCAGCCCCTGTAAAATGGGAATAGCTTGTAAGTCAAGCCTTTCACATTATTTTAACACCGATGAAAGAGTAACGCAGCCCTAAAACATTCTGCCAACACAGCTTTATAGCTGAATGGTTCCTGAACGGGCTCAGTCTCCATTAAGATCAGTGCATTGTGTTTTCCCTCCAGCTACAAGCAGAAGCCTGTAGGGCTTGGATTTTTTCCTTTTCTGTTATTTTTTTTTCTTTTTTTTTTCTCCTTTTTTTGTCTTTATTTTCATTCTCTCCCAACAAATGTTCATCTATTCTCTTGAAACATTTCCAATATTGCCTGCCTAGTTATTTGCCTCTGATTTACATGGAATCACAGATATTCAGTTTGTATGCTTGTCAAATTAATTTTTGGCACTAGCTACACCAATCTATAAGCTTCTATAAGCTGTAATTCTTTACTCTAGATATTAATATATTTGAATTCTGAAGCTATTACATCATGTTGTTTATAGTTAAATTTTTAAAACATGCCTCGCATTTTCACATTTCTTCCTGGTACTAACTATGTGGCAAAGAAGAGAAGGGCCACATTCAGCAGTCCTTGACTGATACAAAATAGTATACATTGAAGTTTAGGGTTACAGCTTCTTTGAATTAAATGGCTTTATCCATTCGGATCTGATGCATCCTTCTTTATTCTGCCACGCTTTAACGAGTATTCATAAACAAGAGAAAGCCAAATGACCAATATATTTCCAAACCCTGCCAGCCACTGTGTTCATAAGCTGATCAAGTGCTAGTTTAGCCCATTAAAGCCTTTTTTCTATTTGCTTTTGGTATGATACAATCGAACAGATTCCTGTGATGGGCAGCTGATGGACCCCTTGGGCTGGACTGACTAAAACATTGTCAAGTATCTATTGTGGCTTATTAGTCTACAGGATAAAAGCAAAAAGTATGGCTGCCAAAAATTAACTTACTTGGTTGTTTGGGGTTTTTTTGGTCTAAATTCCCTGCACTTTTGGTTATCTTTGCAGTGCAGGAATATGAGTTATTTGGCAGTTTCTTGCTGGTGAACAAGGTTTGTAGTGATGTAGAAGCAACCAGACTGGTCCTGCCTCCCACTGAACTACTGGACAAAAAGGACAAACCTTGTCCCAGGAGACCACTAGCACCCAGACTAAAGCACAACGACATACCAGTTATATATCGCACAGCAAACCCCCAGGAGAACCAGAAAAAGAGCCACAGTGTCCAGCACTCATGCTGCTGTGGTAGGTTTAATCTTGTTCTCCCTTCCTTGCTCCATTCTTTTTTCAGATATATTGAATTTCTCCCATTCTCCTATGTAGAAACAGACATATAATTCATTTATTTATTCAACAATATCTACTGCTTCTGTTACAAAATTACCCTTTCCATTTTGCAGAATCCCCATTGCCTCATTCACTTTTTATTCTTTATCCACTTGAAGTCTCTCTTATTTATTTTTACCTCTTGTCCAATTTTCATTTTACCTTCTATCTTTGCTACTCTTATGCCTCCTTTAACATTTTCCAGTTTATTCTGTAATCTCTTCAGATCCCCTTTGAGTTTGATCTTTCATAATTCACATGTCCTTTGTTGCCCCTCTTCCCACTTGAAAGCCCCTGTTAGCTGCATCTGCCTTATTTAACTTTTACAGCAAAGTCCTTCTCTCATCCCAGTACAATGGCAAAACTCCTATTGATTTCAGTGGATATGGGGCTCTTGGAGTATTTATGGCTTTGTGCAATACCCATAAGCCCTGGGTGGGGAGAGACAATGTAATTAAGCAACACGGCATGACAGACCATGTCACACTGCCGATTAATGGGTGCGTAGTGGGTGTAATAAACGTGAGCCTCCAGCACACCTAGGGTGCACATTAATCAACCCTATTGTGTAACCTGAAAACTCTGATCATTATGAGACAGGTATTTAAAACATTAAAATGCCTTTTTTTTTTTTTTTTACAAAGCAATCATTAATCAGAGTGGAAATCTACTCTTGTGCCCCTGACTCCATCAGGCTACTGTGAATTTTCATCACTGTTCCTCTTTATTTTGCAGAAATAAAGACCAGATCCAGTATTTAGCTTAAAAAGACAATCTGCCTATTTATTTCTACACCTTTGTCCCCATGGTGGGGGTTTAACATGTCATCGTGGCGATAGGGTAACCTGTGCCGATGAGACACATCCCTGTGCCACAGTCTTCTTTGGTTATGGTGAGGTATCACAAGTGAAGGAAGACATTCAAAAGATCCTTCATAACCAGCGTGCTATAATTTTTGGACAACACCACACAGCAACAGCCCCCGTAGTACTTGCCCATGGGTCACCTGCCTGGAAATAATGCAGGTAAAACTGTAACCTTCACCTTGGTTGCAATACTGAACAAAGACCTGTTCACTCTCACATTTTGCTTCTCCTGACAACCTTGGCTCCTCCACCCTTTGTGGCCACAAGAAACAAATAACATTCAAGGTGTTTGCCCACCCCACCTAAAGAAGAGGTCTGTCTGAACCTAGGGTGGGTTGATTCATCCAATTAGGTATAGGAGCTCCTACCTTATACAGCCCTTCAAAGCAAATGTGGCCATGTGGCAATTATGAGGTGCTCTGGGTTCCACTCAGGAAGGTCCTCGTGTGAGCACAAACCACAGAATGAATCAAGAATGAATCACAGAATGCCACAGGGTTGGAAGGGACCTCTGCAGATCATCTAGTGCAGCCCCCCTCACCAGAGCAGAGTCATCCAGAGCAGGTTGCACAGGAAAATGTCCAGGCGGGTTTTGAATGTCTACAGAGAAGGAGATTCTACTACCTCTCTGGGCTCTGCCACCCTCAAAGGAAAGAAGTTCCTCCTCATGTTTAGATGGAACTTCCTATGTTCATGTTCATACCCACTACTCTTGTCATGTCACTGGACACCACCGAAAACAGACAGGCCTTTAAGTATTTACAAGCATTAATAAGATCCCCTCTCAGACTTCTCCAGACTAAAAAGACCCAAGTAGCATGTTGCAACACAGGCACTGCCCACACTGGTTTTTGCAGAGGTGAGAACTGACAGCTACTTTCAGAGTCACTGTGGGTCTTAAATTCATTAGACTGGAAAACACAACCCTGATGAAGCCATACCTGAGGTGTTTGGTACTAAGGATTACATGGGCTACCTCACCCCCTTGGCAAAGACCAGCACTGCATGCTCCTGCTGCAGCCCCCACCTCCACCCCCCTCCTTTCCCCATGTGACTCTGGGCTCACACGTAGCCTCCAGCACTTTTCTGAGTGGATGCCTTCAGATTAGCAATTTAATAATATTTTCCTGTAGCTTTAGCCTCCCAGATGCCTTTTGATGGCCACCCATGCTCTCCACCTCCAAGCCTCCACCTCCGTGCTCTCCCGCAGCAACCTGCAGAGGGAGTGAGGAGGAGGAAGGAATCCAATAATAAGTAAAGCTGAGGCTACAGGCACAGCACTAGCCATTACGATCCCCAGCTCCTGGCCACACTTAGTAGTGCTTTATGACAAACCCTTTCCCACCAGATGGAGAGGCTGAAACCCACGCCGTCTCACCAGGGGCTGCATTTCACTTGCTGATGTCCCAGGTAATTCTGATTGAAGTTACCGGACCTCCTCCTGTGAACCAGCTTTTGAGCACTGAAGAAGATAAATAAGAAACATGTGACAACAGTAATGACTCAAGGAGCAGATCTTGCTCAACCGAGACTGACGTTTTCTGTTGTCTAGTACTTTTCCCCAACACAGACGGTGGTGCAAAAGAACCAGTTCTTCAAATTTTCCACTTGACTAAATAGTTTCTTTCTCTCCGTTCACACTGAGAAGGGCAGCCCCGATGCTATGTTTGTTTTGCAATTTAGGGCCCACACCAACATGTTCCAAAAGTGTTGCCATTTTCATTTTGTTCAACTTAATGGAGGGTGACTCAAAACGTAAGCTGTTTGATTTTTGGAAAAAATCAAATATGCAGTGCAGCAAAGGGCAAGATATACATGCTGCAGCTCTATAGCAGATATACATTTAAAAGTAAATCTCTATGTTTCCTTTCCAGAACAACCCAATCCCTGTTCAGAAAGGAAATGGGCAGATGGAATGTAATTGAAGAGACCTACCAAAAACTCTAGACATACAATAGCTTCACATGCCCTCTATTTCTTTTGTGATGGTTGGTGGGGGTTTTTGGGTGGGTTTTTTTGTTTTGGTTTTATTTTTTTTTTAAATTATTTTTGTTGTGGTTCTTTTTTTAATCATTATTACTTTCTTCGTACTCCCTTTAAAGCCAAACTGCCACGAGTCTCTATATACTTTCTCTGCTGCATAAGCACAGCCAGAATGGCCCCAGAGCACAATGAGAAGTCAAAGCCTCTCCCACATCCAGACATCATCATCCTCCTCCATCCTGCAAAAGGAGCACAAAACCCTCACAGATCTTGCCCCCTCAGACCTTCTGTACACACAGCACTTTTTCTGCAAGTCAGGCACTGACGTATCCCACTCCATCACCCCTTTTGCTGTCATGTCATAGGATGTAGGCGCATGGGGTAAGTTGCAGGTGGTGGCCATTTTTAGGTTTTGGTATTAGTTGGCTTTACAAATTTGTAGCACATTTAACCATGCTGGATCCCAGAAAATATTTTTGCGGTTTATCTTTTTTCCCCCACAGACGCAAGCTGCAATGTTCTAGGGAAGCAGTGGAACACCAGAGACAGGCACCAGACATTTTGTAGCTAAATCAAAGCTCTCCTCTTTCATCAGGAAAAGGAATATTCTAGAAGTATGTGCCACAATAAGAAACCAGACTCTAAGCTTTTGCTTGTTAAAGCTGAACTAAGCAATATAGAAGGAAATAAAGTAGTGTATTTCATACAAAAATATAACCCAAAATAGCAGGTTTCTAGGTTGCAAGGGAACTTTGTCATTTGTAAATTATGTAACCAGCTGGTAGTTCTGAAGTTTTGCAATGGAAGAAGGGGCAAGATTTACTGCAGAGCATATGGACAGCACGGTATTGAGACCTTCTGCTCTCAGCACAGAGGGAGCTGCCCACCCCAGGCACAACCATGGGTGCTGGTGTAAATCAGAGCCAGCACTAATGAAACCACTGCAACAGACACTCGATGAATATAAATCATCAGAAGTCCATAATTTAAATGACAGCATGGGAGCAAATAAAGACTGAAGCAAGTGGCTTCAGCTAGGATTAGATCTGGAGGTATTAAAGAAGAAGTCCCACTGAAGACGATTTCTGAGTGTCTCTTTGCTCAGCCTTTAGCCATCTAATCTGAAATACTCAAACCTTTTTCTAAGTATTCGATTTTAGTTTTATTCTTTTAAAAAACATAAGTGAATCATTCTTTTGGCTGTGACTCTCTGCTCTCCAGCTAGTAAGAAAATTTCAGAAGTTTTTGTAGTAAATAGCTTCCAGCAGAGAATGATTAGCATGAAGATTGATTGTGTGATTTGCCATAGTATATGGTAAATGTTTTCTGCAACTAAATAAGACAACCATGATCCTACACTGTGGGAGGGCTGGTTTAACTGCTCAGAACATCCCAGGGATAAAAAAAGACGCCGTTAAGAAACTATAAAAGGAGTACTAAATAGCTTTTTCTCTTTCTACTGCAGAAGGTCAGAACGACCCAGCATTGTTGTGGTAACATTTTTAACTTAGATGATGATAATTACAGGTATAACTCATTTCCACCTTTAATACTGAGAGGAAAATACCACACTTGACATTAATCACACCTTCAGTACCAAATGGTCACGCTTAGTCATTGTTGCTCTTCAGCTGTCCAAGGAGACCAGCTGATGGGGCACAGTGTCTTCATCCAACCTGTGGCAGTGATGAAGAAGGCTCTTTTCCTGAGCTCTTAGCCCTCTACAGCTGGATTGGGCTGACAGATTCACCAGAGCTGCAAGAGGTTTACCTTATAAAAATGTAGATATCCTCAACTGCACAATAAACTGCTAACTACGTTCCACACCATACTCATCACGCTCACATCCTCTCACCAAAATCATATAAGGGTTGCCTTCTACTTACCAAATACATAACTAAAAGCCCCTACCCATATGTTTGCTCACCCTGTTTTCTTTAACAGAGAGAAGACATTTTAGCGAAATGACTCCCATATTGTCATTCAGAAGAAATATGCAATATTAACACCATATTTCAAGATCTTTGCAGGCATGATCCCATTTTCTGTGATGAAAAGAGCCTGTTTCAGAGGAAAAGAAAATGGCACTTGTCTGGGACCCCAGGGAAATGTGCAAACTCTCCAGACTGTCCCTGAGAGAAGAAAAGAACGCATCTGTCTCAGACCTCCACTTCTCACAGTGCACAAATAACATGGTTTCAGCCACTCCTGCCAGCAGCCTTGAATGATTTCTCCCTCTCCAAAACTGCAGCATTGCCAAGAGAAGAGGAGCAAGGCAGAGCCCTCAAACAAGCACCTTCAGTGCAGGGAAAAAAGCTGGGACAAAGAGCCACTGAATTTCTCCTCCATCTCCCTCCCAGGGAAAGAGGGGGCCCTCATACTTGGGAGAGGAGAGAAGATGGGATGTAGGCAGATGTTGGAATTCAAGAATGCTGTTTGGCAGCAGGCAGCTTTTCATAAAATACTACATGATTCGGTCTCATCTGGGGCTTTGAAAGCAGAGGTCCAGCCAGACATGAGCTGGTGATTCCATGGTTTCCTTGCATGTGGTGCAGGCACTGAGGAGGGAGGAGAGAAGGGTCAAAGCGCAGGCTGAGAAAACACAGCAGATGCACAGGCATCCCCATACACGAGAGGAGGGAGAAAAAGTAAATCTCATAACATGTTTGCTTTTAAAGTTGGGAACGGTGACCTCAGCAGCACGTATTTTTCTTGGCCATGCAAATTTCAGCCCATTTTGGTACGCTGTAACTCATGTATTAGGAGCAAGATTTTCGCCATCAGGTGAGAAGACAGCAGTGCTTGATGACATATCTTCAGCAGACACATAACATCGCACTCAACTATATGTATATGCCTTTAAACACACTTGTGCATTGCACTTACAAAGGGTTACCTTTGCAGTAAGCTTCACAGACTTTGGTGTACTGAGTTGTCTGCTCAGAGTGTGGTTATCTGAGCCAAATTCCCTTTCTCAGGGTTCATACACACACAGAAAAAGAAGATACCAGCTACTGCATAGGCAATCATTTACCTGGAAAGGTCATGAAAAGCTCCGATTTAATTAGCAAAAGCCAAACTGGAAAGAATAGACTCAGGAAGACTTCAATTATTACTTCAGTCCCCCACAGATTTTCCACACTCAAACCCCCCCCCNGTGCATGAACGTTATTCTCCTTTCTGCTTTAATTTGGGTTCAGAGCCTTCTTAAACTGATTTTATGCTTACTTAAGGAACTGTGTTACTTCCAGCAAGAGGTGGCTTTTACTGAGAGCGTTTCCCCCAATGACTTTTTAATCTTCCTACCCTTGACCTTTCAGTTCAAAATATTAAACAAATCACAAGCTATTACTTGTATTTATTAGATCATTAAAAGCCAAACCCACCTTGTCCCAAAAGTTATGTAGGAAAACGGGAGCCCAAAGCAAGAAGGACTAGATAATTATAGTACAAAAGACCGAACATAAGTGAATTATTCTTGTGACATTTTCCATTCTTGTTACCATCTTCATAATGAAAATGAGGTGTCAGAGGCTTCATTCCTCATACCCAAACTTTATGTGATTTCAGTGAAGTGCTACATTACTTTCAGGTTTTTCAATATTTGGAAGTTGAGGCAGGTAGCCATTCCCCTAAATTTCTGATTACAGACTCAACAACCCATGGGAGAAGGATAGAAAGCCCAGCTAATCAATGCATATTTCTTAGGCAGAGCTGATGTAATACCTGGCTGCTGAGGAACATATTTTAAGGCTCGAGTCTGAGTCTTGAACATAGGTATGGGAAATTTCTTGCTGTAGCTCTTCCATGCACAATGGCCATTAAAAGCCAGCGTAGAGAGAGAAGCAGTGGGTCAGGTGGTCTAGAAAGAATTTTTAGTGACAAAAAAATTATCTGTAAGGAGAAAAAAAAACAAACAAACAAACACAACCAAAAACACAAACACCAAAACAACACAAACCAAAATTCCAGGAGCAAGAGGTTTAAGAACGCCACCACAACTGCAATATTTGGCAGTGTTGAAGACATTTTAAATGAAGAAGCAATTAGCAGAACAGGACAGTTTAGGGCATTAGATATCACAAGGGGTTCCTTTTGTTGCTTTCAGTGACTACCTTTCAGATAAAAAAAAAAAAAAAACACATTAATTTACCTTGCCATCAAGTGAGCTGTGGAGAATTTGAAAGGGCCTACCAGTGTACTATCAGAAATAGTCCTACATTTAACACAACCAAATAGCAGCATTTATTTGTGTGCTTCTGCTCAACTCAGTTCTTACACAAGGAGACGCAGCACAATTTGAAAGGCTAAACTTTGAGCTGTTGTCCAAAAGGGTCAACAGGGTATATTGATGATGAAGTAGAAGATGATGTTCAGGTGCAAGCCCAATATGCTTAAGTGTATGACTTAAGAGTATAGAGTCAAAAGAAGGTGATAATAAAAAAATGTATTTTAGGCCAATCTTTACGAGTTATTTTCCATCACACTAGAAGAGCCATGAACTTTCCCACTCTGTGCAGAGCTCGAGCAGCAGCCCGAGGAGATGAACAGCAGATGCACGGGCAACGGCTGGGTGTTTCACCCTTCTCCAGCAGAGGAAGGTCAGCTAATGTCTTGCTGAGGCTTACATTATGGCAGAAAAGTGAAAAAAACAAACCTCTTCTTCTTGCAAGGTTTCCAGCTCAAAGAAACTTTTATGAGGTTTTCTGTTATTGCTGCTGGTATCTGAACAGACATTAAAAGACAATGGAAGGGCTCGTGCTCACAGGCAAGGAACTTCCAAGCAATACTTGCCATGTGCAACCTGTTCTTCTTAGGACACCTATTGGCATTTCAAGGTCAGCAAGTTTTATACCCAACCCCCTATAATAAGGCAAGGATGATAAACATTTTTCTTCTAAAACAGCAAGCATGACACTACTTTCACACCACTGCATTAAGCACACATTACAGTGCTGTCTTGGTCTCTGTTAACAATCATGGAGAGATATCAGACATTTCCTAAGAGTCAGGTTACAAAAATGTAGCTGAGAGACATGCAAGGACATAAAAATTCCAGTGAGATAAAAGCATCCCTGTTTACATAGCAATTCTGCTTCATTAGACTCACTGTTGTTTCATTATATTCAATGCCATTTAGTTTTGATGTTCATTTCAAGGCTGCTTATTTATACCGAGGCAGACTGGGAGAAAACACAGTAAAACCTCTGTGTTGAATGCAATGTTGAAATGGGTTTTAATATGCAATAAAATGTATATATCATGTTCTAGTTAAGAAGACATCACTGTTTGCTTACATGTGTTACTATACAAACTATATCCTAAACTCAGATTGGAATCCCCATCTCAGACACTAAAGCCTACAAGCAGAGAGACTCTTGATTGAAACTGCTCAAAGACTATTCATACTTGTGGAAGAAAGACAGCTTTTTTTTCCCCCCCTATTTATGCACACTTTCTACTAGGTGGGATTCACTCCTATTTGGGGCTTTAAAGAAGGCACTTTTTTCTCAGGAACGAATTTCACTTAGTATTAATGCACACATCTATCTGGGGTCTTTTGCTGGTGGCAAAAATCCAGGGGACACGCGCTGGTACCTTCGAGGCAGAATAGATGATTTGCTACATTGTAAAATTGCCTACATTCTTGAAATACTTTTTATCAAATTTCGTATATGCAGCAGCTCAAACCCACCAAGGGCTTAATTTTTCTTTTTATTGTGTGCTATTTTGCACATCTTGCTATAGGGTTTCCCTGAAAGTGCATAAACTTATTTTAATTGTTCCCAGTGCTGACACCCATTTAATTAAACGGTAGTACTATAGCAAGATTTATTATACAGAAACAGAGACTTTTTTAAAGCAGTAATGGAACATATAATAGATGTGTCACATTTTAAAAGCCTAATTAAATCTATTGTTTCTGTATGTCCTCAGCATGTCTCTCTCAAGTGTAAGATATAATTTTAAATGGTTGAGATGTTTATTTCAACAATGATACAAGCTAGATCTACATTTAGGCTGGGTGCTCTTGGCAAAGTTAAAGGACTACTCAGTGAGAGCATGTGCGGTATCAGGCACTGAATATAACTCAGATAAGTGAAAGGAGTGAAAACAAGAGGATGTGTTTTGCTATATACAGTTCTCATCTGATGTCCTTGGATGGGAAAGGGAGCTGAGTCAGGCTCAGGGAGGCAGGTGGAAATCCAGTCCCTTTCCCTCCCAAGAGACACAGCTTTTTAGGTTTTCCCCTCTCCAAACTGAATGTGATCCCCTGCAGAGATGAACAGTGGGAAAGTGGAGGAGCAGGGAGCCTTTTCACCTCCCTTAAGAGCCTTAAGAGATTACCAAACACATCTTTAGGGTAGTGCAGCAATCGAGCTCTACTTGCCTCTGGGCAGGGAGAAGAGGTGCTTCTTAAACTGGGGAGAAAGACAGCATCAAGTGCATCAGCAGGGAAAGAAGAGCAGGCCCACTAGCACTTTCTTTTGGGGATGCCTGCTAGGACAGGCTGTTCCACGCTGCCCCTTCCGCTGGGACGTGCCTCGTAAATAAAAACCATTTATCTGTGGGTGGTTGGGACAGCAGCTCTGCATGAGCTTCCCTCCCAGCTCAGGGGTTTTGGTGTTTAGTTGTTTGTTGGGTTTCTTTAACCACCTCCTGTGCTAGCTTTCAGAGGCTAAGAGGGAAAAGATTACAGTGATTATTAGGACAGAGCCGGGTAAGATTTTCCAAAGTGCCCAGCATCGAGTCAACTCTGCTCCCAAAACAGAGGTTCCCAGCACTTGCAGGGGTAATTAGGTTACAGCCTGCCATTCTTAGAGAAATTACAACCCTTTGTTCAGAGTTTAGAGATGGAAGAGGCGGGAAGTGTTTCAAAGCAAAGCTGAACTCCAGCGAAGAGAAAGGATTTCTGCCCATGAGGCCGCACTCCTTTGCCCCAGTGGCTTTTCAGCAGCAGAGGAGACCCCAGAGCTTTGCTCAGAGCTGCTGCTGCTGCCATCAGAATCACTGCACCTCATCCCTTCTGTGCAGCTAATACAATCACGGCTGATTCTAAGGGCAATCAAATACTGCAAGTCCCTAAAAATCAGAATAATAAGAGGCACCGAGGGAGGCAAATTCCCTTAGAGATCATTGGAGATTATCTAAAAGAAGAAAATTCAGTATAAGCTAGGTATCAAATGTAATAACTGATGCAAAATACCCTTTGATGGAGAATGAGAATCATAGCGGTTATTTAGTCTTTGGAATCTATAACCTTTTATAGTGAAGAATACATTGTAATTATTTAGTCTTAAATAAGTAATCACTTTTTTCCTGCTTTAATATTCTGAAAATAATTATATTACTTAAGGTTCATTAACTGTTTCCAGCAGACTAACCAGCTTTATTTAATTAGCTAGATGAAGCTTTTTAGTTACTTTCTTCCTATCACTGATTAAACATTAGTTTCAGAAGATTAGCAGCTATTTTCTTCCAGTCAATATGCTCCCTAGTTTATAATCTTTTCAGGAAAAGAAAAAAATGGTACATCAAACTGCAATGCTATGATTACTTCGAAAAGACATCAATGAGAAATAGGGTTTGCTGAACTCTTTCATCCAGTATCCTGCCCTCAGCAGTGGAAATGGTAAAATGTTCAAAAGCAAAGTGAATACCACTTGTAAGGGACCAGGTTCTTTTGCTACACCCATTGTTATTGAGCAAGAACCGTGCCCTGGATATCCTCAAAGGAATACACTGGCATGAAAATAAGCATAAACCTGATGTAATACATCAACTGTATGTTCCGCTCACCTTGCTTTCTTGCCAAACCACATCCCTTTACAGGTTGAAATATGAATGGTTACTCTCCCAATCCAATTCCAGCACATGGAAATGAACATCACATTATAGGCACTGAACATTCAGGATTTATTCTTTTTCTTAAATCTGACTTTGGGCAATTCCTGCAGCATTGGATTCTACGTGCTTTATGTACAGCAACTGGTAAGTAAACCTTACACCTGCATGCTTCAGCTACCCAAAAAAGGAAAAAAAATATGCAAATCCTTTACACGTGAGACAGTTTTTGCAAAGCGTGGCTCCATGTACACTGCCCTTGGAAGAAAAGAGTTGTGAATGGTTTTCCTGTGCAACCTGCTCTAGGTGGACCTGCTCTGGCAGTAGGTTTGGACTGGATGATCTCCAGAGATCCCTTCTAACCCTAGATCATTCTGTGAATGGGAAGGAATGGGAAGGAAAAGGTGAAAGTAAGGCAGGAAGCTGCTTAGAAACAGGTGCTCTCCATGTCTTTACCAAAACCACCATCTAGGAAGAAAATAGCCCTGCCACCCTCCATACTACCAATTGGAGGAGGAGGAGGACTATGGGCTGCAGTCCTTGAGCAGGAGCTGGGGACAACATGAAGCCAGCGCAGGCAGCCAGTACCCCCACCAAGCACCCCGCAGAGGAGGAATACTTTTATCAACAATTTACAGTCCAAGCTGACCAGTCACTGAAGTCATTAACCACCTTCCCTCACTAAAATCTGGAAACAAATGACAAGAGGATGATAACATAACTTTTATTGCCTTAATAAAATCCTCAGCTTCACAGAAAGAATATCCAACCACTTCAGCTCTCAACTACTGCCTTGGCTCTCTTAAGTTTTAGCAAATAAAACTTCCAGGTCTGCAAAGCATACAGACATAAGGATAAGATTTTACATTCCCCTTTTGATTGAGATGAACAAGTGTCACAGTCTGCTTTGCCAGTTAATTTTTGTGTCCTTTGCAAATTGTATCTGCCTACAGTTCTAGTAAAACTAGAACTTTCTCATCTGTCCCTGCAGCACATTCCCTTGGAAGCAACCACAGCCAAGCAAAGGCGGGTGCTTATTTCAGACTTCCAAATGATGCATCATGTTGACTTGCCATGGGTTTCAGGTAATGGGTATTAGCAGCGGGGTCATTATTGGTATATGGATCTTTAGGGATGGCATAAATCTACCTATTTCATTATGAATAACAAAGATCAAAAATGAAAATCCAATTGCCTTTAACTGAAACTACCAATCTCTACAGATTGTAATTTTTTATCATCATTTTTCATTACCTATTCTATGCTCAAGACCTACTTTTGCACATATCGTACAAACACAGATCTGAACTGTCAGTCTCAAAGATCTCTCCACAGCTGGCAACACAAAAAGACTTCACTACAGCTACAATTCTCAGAAGGTCTTTTAGACTTGGGTACAAGAAGTCAAGTTTTTAAGGTAGTCCTCTGCCTGTCCCCAGTTTGACATATAGAATACACCTGACTTGGGAGAAAGATGTGCCAAATAGCCAAAAGCAAACCAGAAATTATAGTTATAGCTAACATTTTCGCTTCCAAGTTGTTGCCATGATGGTGGTTTTGCTTGTTTTCTGAGCACAGGTGTGTCACTAGCTAATGGAAAGGCCACCTCTGATCTGTTCTGGTCCACAGAGGGATAAGAGCTAGCCCTGCTCATAGCATCCAAGTAAAACAACTTCCTCCAAACGTAGGATCAGTTATACACCTTCATATATATAGGGAAAACAAATGCAAGAGGAAGATCTACTCTGAATTCCTATGTGGCGAGTGCAATGGATGCCCACATAACAACCCCTTCGGTAGAAGGAATGGTGCAAGTATGGGCTAATGAGGGACAGGTTTTGGAAAGTCTTCTGTTTATTTATGCCAAAAATCAATACCCAGCCAGTGACAACTAGGCACCATTTAACACAGCTACCAGTACAGCTGATTACATGATCTCTTTGAGCATTATATACATTTTCACAGTGGGTAAAATCCATACAGAATCCAACAAAACATGCCCATCTATTGTCTGGATATTGCAAGAAGAAGGATGAAAGACGGATCATTTTTCTTTCTTTTTAGGTACATGATGGGGTCACAAGGCAAGAAAAGATTTCAGCCTCTCATTTCCTCACTACGTAAGCAGTTAAAAATTTAGACATGAGCCTTTACAAAGGAAGGCCTCAATGTGGGTTTGTGTAAAGCATGAGGGGAAACGAGTAGCAGGTGGCATTTCAGTTCCTGTGTTCCCTGAGCAAAATCAAAGCTAGAAGGTAAATGTTAAATTCTGCTTGTGAAACAAAGTTTCTCCTTTAAACATAATACATCTATTGCAATTCCCTGTGAGAACATCACTGCTGGGATGGCTTCAGTGCTAAATAGGCAAAATAGCAAAAACACAAGTTCTTCAGGATTAAAGATAAAAACATAATCTTTTTTTAAAGCTTATTACATAAAGCATCTTTTTCCATTCCCCTGTGCCTCAAAACCTGGCTTGCCACAAAACTAAAGGATGAAGCCAACAATTCCAAGTCTGATACAGTAATGATTTTAGACACAAACTTATAGAATCATAGACTAGTTGGAGCTGGAAGGGACCTTAAAGATCATCAAGTTCCAACTACCTTCCACGGGCAGGGACACTTCCAACTAGACCATGTTGCTCAAAGCCCCATCCAGCCTGGCCTTGAACACCTCCAGGGATCTGGCATCCACAGTTTCTCTGGGCAACCTGTTCCAGTGCTTCACCACCCTCACAGGAAAGAATTTCTTCTTGACATCTAAAGTAAATCTCCCCTCTTTCAGTTTAAAACTGTTACCCTTTATCCTATCTCTCCCCTCCCTGATCAAGAGTCCCTCCCCATCTCCCCTGTAGCCCACTTTAGGTACTAGAAGGGGCTATGTCTCCCCGGAGCCTTCTCTTCTCCAGGCTGAACAGCCCTAACTCTCCAGCCTGTCTTCACCACAGAGGTTCACTAAATTGATTCCAGTGAGTCACTCCTGGCAACCACAATAAACCTGACCAAAAGCAAATTCATTGCTGCATTTTAGTCAGCCTGTAAGAAGAGCTCTCCATTAAGCAAAAGGACTCCTAATTAAGGAATATAACTAAAAACTTGAGGCAGCATTAACTGACAAATCCTTAGTGACTGTATCTCTCTCCAGACTTCCAAAAATTCCTTTTGAAAACTGGTGGGATTGACGGCCATTTCACAGATGGTCCTTCCCTCCAGCTCCAAGCCTCTCTGCTGGCTCTGCCCCACTTTGCTGTTACTTTGATGGCACCTCAGAGCTCTAAAAACTACCACTTGCACTAAATTTCCTGGTCCATGCACGTTGCCAGTAAGTTTTTTGGCTTTTTGTTCCTTTTCAATTTGGTGTTGTCATTATGATTGACTAAATGGCAAATCTTTCAATGGCTGATGCATTTTTCAACTCTCCGTTTACAAAATAAGCCTCTAGTCCTCATAGTCACAGAGAGGAGTTGGGAGAGCAGGGAGAAAGCAAACCCTTAAAACTGAAGAATAGAAAACAAGTTTTCACTCCTGACATTTACTCCTTGTTATGATGGGGTGATTTGCAGGAAAGCTTGATGTGATTTTAACTCCTCAGCCTGCAAATCTGTGTCATGTTTTGGCAACAAAAAAAAAAAAGTTATTTCAGTCAGTTGCCATTCACCATCTACCCAAACATAGCAATTCTGGCTTCTGAAGCTGACCTGCTGGGGACAGGTAGTCTGGGAAGGTTTTTTTAAATAGCTGGTCACCTAGCCCAGCTTTCATCTATTTTTTTAAAGAATCAATTAAAAATTTTCCCCAAGACATTTGTATGGCAGCCTGTAACAGGACTTAATTGTATCTTAGTAATTTAGGATTTACCTTCTCTTCTGTTTGTAGTTGTGGACTTTTTTTTTTTTCCTTTTTAATCTGTTCCATCTGTGAAGTGCAGTGAATTTCTGTTGGACTTTACAGTGACTGTCCTCCCAGTTTAAATCTTCACAGAGAACCTGTTTACTCATCCTTACAATCCAGATTGTGGTATAATACATCATTTAAATGGACTTACAATCTGGTTGTAAAGCATCAAGAGACGCTGGCCAGGAATACTATTACATTATAAGCAGGAAACTCACATTATAAACATGGTTGCCTTGCATCAAACACAGAATAAGGATAGATCTTTTAGGTGGTAACACAGGCAATAGAGGGGGTTCTTTCCAATATCATTATCAGTATCTAGAGTTATCCTGAAAAGGACAGTATCTTGAACCTGGCTCCAAGATTGATTCTGCCCTGAATTAAACAGATTTCATCACGGTTCCTCTTGATTTTTACTGAAACAAGTAAAACTTGAATACCCCTTGGGAGCTAATTACATGCGTTTTATGAGGTTTGTGTTGTGATTGCATTTAGACAATATTACATATCCTTCCACAGCCTGCCACTGTGGAAGAGATATCTCCTGGAAGAGATATTACTCTCATTTGACAAAGAGGGAGAATTGAAATGACAGATTCAAAGATAACCACGCCAAAGTGTCTGGCAGAGCCACACAACATGCCCAAACAATCTGGGTCACCTGCCCTCACACCAAAACGCATCTCCTTCTCCTTATTTGGCTGCAAGTCACTCTTCACTTACATAAAAAAATGCAGCCAACAGAAACATCAGTTCCTGAAAAATCCTATAGACACATTGACATTATCCGGAAAGATCATGCTGTCACCTCTAAGGGATGATATACAGAGCAAGAAGCGAATCATGGAATGGTTAGAATTGGAAGGAACCTTAAAATTCATCTAGTTCCCATCAATGAGTCTATGCAGTACAGAAGGAACCAGAGTGTTTGGTAAGTTACAGAGATGACAGAGCTGCAGAATATTGCTGTTGAGTCAAGAAAACCCATGTTTACATTCTTTACCTACTGGCAGCCATGGATCCTGCTGAATTATGAGGAAATAGGGATACCATCTTATAGAGAAGGGCTCCCAAGAGATGAGAAGGAGTGGCAGAGCACTGTGATATTGTGCAAGAATGGTTGCTCAGAGTTTAGTTAAATTTAGCCTTTTTTCTTGTGGCTATCAAGAGACTTCACCAGCCATAACAGAGATAGGATTATAAGCCAAAGGCATTGCAAAACTTTGTGTTAAGGAGTCAAAGGAGAGAATTAGGTCAAAATGATCTGGACCAAAAAACTAGTGATATGAAGGGAGTAGAGAACAAAAGAAAAAAAGACATCCACAGCAAATATGTTTTCAGACAGTGGGAAGGCGAGAGTCACAGAGATTAGACCCAGCCACTAAAGTACGAGGGAGTCATGGTGAGGAGATGTAATGGTAAAGGAAACAAGAAAATTAGCAGGAGAGAAACATGGAGAGTACAAACGACTACCATGTCTGTGTCAACATGTGCTTGTTGGTACCCTTCTGCTGCAGGTTCCCACCACACCTTCTGAAGCCAAAAAGATATGATCATTGGTTTACCTTTGGCCACATAGGTAAAGATTTCTACAGGCTTCACAGTGAAGTGGACGAGGAAAGTTCATGTGATCTTTTACGCTGTGTGATCAGGATTGTAGACTCAAGCACATTAGCAACAACAGTCAGATGGCAAAAATCTTACATCTTTACCAGTTCCAGAAGAGGACATCTGTCTTCCCCCAACCTTCCATGCTGAAAAACAGTCTGAGAAAAGTCACACAGAAAAGCAACTCTTACTTGCAAGACTTCAGACATCAAAATCCCAGGCCTCTTTTTGACAGATAAAGTTGATTTGATTTATATTTCTTTTCCTAAGACATAGACAAAACATAAGAGTGTGCCAATGTGGAGTCAATGATGATTCACTGGGTCAAATTCTGCTCATGGCTGTATGAAAACAAATTTGTACATTCATTTAATTGGTATTTGCATTAGTGTAACTGAGTGAAGAAATTATCTAGTCAACTCTTGTCTGACTTTCACACTATAAGAATTCTAAGCATGAAAAAAAAAAGCCTGTTGAAACAGGTAGTTCAATGAAATAAATAGCACTATGAAGTAAGAAACTAAACATCGGATTTACATCCAGAATTTTATCCTTTTTACATGCCATGAAATCTGTTCTTTTGGAGATAAAAAAAAAAAAGAAAACCACCACACCAGTTTTACACGTTGAGGTTAAACTCGGACACCTAGAAACCTAAGGGCCAGATTCTTTTCTCTGCTTTTGCCACCCTTACCCCATGCCCATGAACACAGGCCAGCCTGCCAAACCAGGACAGAAGAGTACGTGTGGCTCAGTGGGTCACCAGATTGTGCTAGGACAGGTACCCATACCACACCATTCCCAGAGCCATCCAGGGGGATGTGCTGGCTGAGCCCTGAACACTGCCACAACGTTGCAGCATCTCCAAACTTCCGAGAAATTCCATGAAACCCCTCAAAAATGGTGTAATGTGGATGATCCCTTAGCTGTCCTCAGTTCCCCTAGAGACTGATTGAACTCCAAATAAGGGGATAACAGATACTTCATTAGGTGCCTCTCTAGCCTCTCAGTCACTAACTACTTATCTTTGCTTTCCAGGCCCTTTGTTTTCTACACCAAGGCTGTTACTGGCCGGCAAGATCTGTGTCCTTACAAGTGAGTGATACAGCTTTTAGCACCATGAGCGCTTCATTTTTAAGCATGCACTTTCATGTTTTCTCCAGTAGAACCCATATTTTAAAGGGAAGTTTCCTGTATGCCTCCAAAAATCACTACAGGGCCCTCCTTGCAACCCCATCCCAAAACTGCTTCCAGGCTTGCAGAACGGGAGGGAAAAAAAAAAAAAAAAAAGAAATAAAAATTGTTGCAGTTACGGTTGAGCTGCTGGTGAACCAAATTCCCTGCTGTCCAACCACACGGGCACTGCCACACAAACGAGCTCCTCATCCCTGTCCGATGATGCCTCTACCCATTAGTTCCCATCTACGCCTCCATGAGCTCCCCAAGATCTGCTTGTACAGCACTTGGGTACGCAGGGTCCGTGGCCCATACTGACTGTTCCCACAGGCACAAGTGTGACACAGATCACAAAGAAATCATTAGCAAATCAAGAGAAAGTTACAAAGAAGCAGCTTTTCACCGCTTTCAGCAGACAAGAGGGAATTTGTTCTTTCCCCACACTGCTTAGCTTCTACTTGTACAATTAGCACTCACTGATTTCAATTTAGCATCATGGGGCATTTTGCTATTTGAAATTGTTTATTAACCTGAACCAATTTCTTACAATGTATTTACATTTAATCATCTAGCAAGCCTGATTATCTTGAGTACTAATAATAATCAACACATTACTAGCATCACTTTACTTTTAAGCTGTATGACTAAACACTGCAAATTAATTCTAAGTTAATCAGTTTCATTAGCTACGTAAATATTTCTTTGGCTTTAAGCATTAAATCAGATTTAATTTGCTAAGACAATATTCATCGGGAGTTTATGCAATCCATTCTTGCTTTCCATTAATTAAGGCATGTTACACAGTGGGGTCTCTATGCAAAAAATCTAAGAAGACAAAACTGTTAAACTCTTGCCTTCATTTGCAAATTTTGTATCGTGACTAGATCTAAAGGCAAAAGAAAAAAGAAAGTCAAGGAGACACAAGAAAGCACTTCTCCCTTAGCCAAATTTAGAATGGATTTAGACAAATCATAAATATTGTCTTACAAGATCAGTGTGTTAAGTTTTTCTTACTCTTTCTTGTAGTAAGAACACAACATCATGTATAAGCGTGATCTCAACTTGGGCTTTACTTCCAAAGAGTTTCAATCGAAAGTGTGAAGGAGACTTACTTAAGAGAACTGAGGATGCTAAGGTGCAGAATTATTCCTTACAGTTATGCATTTTGCTAGTATAGGATATGCAGATGTACAGACAGAAGACAATTTGCAAGAAATTACTACTGCAGACAAATATTCAGAGTTGGCCACTCCTTTAAACTTATGTGGCATGCATTTTCTTTGCACCAGGGAATGTTTTTCCTGTGCAAAACCAGAAATACCAGTATTGTTGAGTAGGGATTTAAGAACCTGGCCTACTGGACACGAAATCATCGGAGATTATCTAAACACCAGTTTCTCAACCCAAAAAGCAAACGGGGGAAGTCAAGAATATGAGAACCAGATGAATCAAGTCTGAAAACTTGAATGGATGGCAACAGATTCAGCTGTGGACATGTTCCTTGTCACATCATATCTGGGGCTGCAGGTGGAGAGCCAAGCACTCAAAGTACCAGCTTGCCCAGAAAACACTATTTACCCCTGTAAAAGAAGGGGAGGCTACTGATTAAATCATCATTACTTGAACTCCCCAAGTGCCTTTGATGAGTGACTTGGCTTCTAGAAGCCTCAGCTCTTCATTTTCAATAACACTATCATACAAAGGAGGGTGCTTTAAGGACCAGGAAGTACAAGAAATACTAGATGTAAAAACAGCGTTTAAAACTTTGCTATTGTTTTTCCATCATTTTAGATACTGATGATGTTGGATTTATCCCAATAGCATTGTGGGAACAGTAGATCCCTGTTTGGAAGACCTGTTTATGGGAACACATTGCTGTTGTAAGTATGGAAACAGGATTCTTACCATCAATCCTGTGACTGCCAATTTGAACGGCAACAGGATCACAAATATAATTCAGAGGCAGTGAATGGTGCAAGCAGTTAGAAGTTAGTTATTCATATTTTATGTAATCCTTCACATTTCTGCCCTGAGCATTTCTCTACTTTTGAAAAGCTAAACACACCTGAACACCAGCCCCAAGCCACAGAGTTTGTACCTTATTGTGCAAGTTTACTGTTGATGAGCAGAGAAAGGAGAGAAGAAAGTGGGCATTGAACGTAGGCCAGGTTTTCATTTGTATGTACTATAACTGTCATGGGACTTGAAAAAAAAATATTTTGTTTCAGATAAAATTTTGGGCAGTCAAGTGCTGTTGTTTTCAGTGAGAATGAACTATGCTTGGCAATTTTTCAGGCGCCTCTCAGCACTCACCACAGCCAAGCCATAACTGGATGTTCAAGGAGTTACATCCTTAAGTCAACCTACAGATTGGACTGAACTACCATCCATAATTATTTGTCAGCTACACTAACGATGCTCACACATGAAATGGACATTTGGAAAATGGATCAGGTTAGACCCTCATTACATGAGTTCAAGAGATGACAGAGGGGTCTTCTCCCTGGCACTTTTGGTACACGGAACAAGCAAAATGATAATACTTTTGGGTGCCCTGTGCTGACGTGGAGCTCTCCCATGACATCCCAGGGTGTTGGGCAGAGTGAACTGAAGAGCCCAAGACCTACCCCTTCTCTTCTAAAGCAGTTTGTGCTTCTGTACTGAAACAGAATTTCTGAAACATGACTGAGACTGACCAGTGATAATATCCTGCTGTTCTTTTCCATTCCCAAGCTTGCAAGCCACTTTCTCACAAGCTATCTGCCTTGACTTTGGCACGTCTCTGGCATGAGGACAATCTGATTAGATGTGGATTGGCATGAAGCCCATTTATTAAACCAGGTAACTCTGAAAAAGCAACTGCTCAAAAGGAAGTTTCCTTGATCACCCATAATTCAAATAGGTTTCTTTTGCACATTTAAATTGCATCAGTTATTATACCAAAGTAAAATCTACCCCCTGGGTCCATCCTGCCACCACTGTGTGAACTTGGAGTAAATTAACTTTGAGAAATGGACATGGTTATAAGAACCAAATTTGACTGCTTCATCTTGGGAAAAGCAAGGAATGGAAGATGAGATCAAGGTGCAGGAGCTTCAGCAACTCTTTACTTCTTTAGCAGATCCCTGCAAGACAGGCAAATAACTGTATCTGTACCATTCATCCCTTTACACTCAATAGGATTAATATATACATCTAACTTCAGTCCTATGAGCATGCCTAACTTGTTTTTCATGAGATCACGCACAACCATGCAATTTCAATAACTGAAAGATGTACTGGACATCAGGGATGAATAGAAAAAGACAATCCCTTCTTGTTGCTACAGTACTCCTTTCTGAGCAAATACTCATAAATTTACATAGTTTAAAATTGAAATCACTCCTCTCCCTTAGTTTCTATTTACCGCAAATTTAAATATTCGCATTTATTCTCATTTTGAGATGCTTTCTTATTTTAGCAGAATACAAATTTACATAAATGACTCATGGATACATAAGGAGTATCAAATGTTTTTTCCTTCCTCTAAAATTTGGTCAATTATTTATTTTTTATTTATCAATTAAATAAAGATCAAAGCATCAAACCTCTTTTTTTTTTTTTTTTTTAAGGGACTGTTCACTCTCCTCCCATACCCCCTCAGTTTCTCAGTTACTCATCTAACAACAGCAACTCTAAATAATGAGGAAACACGTGGAAAGGGACTATCTTGACCTGTACATTTTCCACAAACAAGAGATGTGTTGAATGAATTTCATCCGCAGGGCTGCAGCAATTATGTACGAGCTCACTAGCAGTTCACCCTGTTCCTGTTTATGTTCCAAAGTAGAGGCTTAAAAGGAACCAGCATCCCACACTGATATCACTTGGTCCCACATCCAGCAACCACACCAAGAAGTTCCCTCAGGACAGCAGAGAAAGATTAGGATGTTCTGTCCAGCCTGCCCTTAACAAGGGTCATAACATGCAAATGAGAAAGCAAGGATAAAAAGGTAAGTCAGAGAAGTTCCATGTAATTTCTGATTTTTCTCTCATCCACATTCTTCTGCTTTGCTTTTTACCTGGAAATCACACTCTTCTCTGGCAGCCACATGTACAGTCCAACACTTATTCTCAGCCAAAAGGAACAAGGCGGAGAGGGGAGAGTTGAGCCAAAGGGCGTTTTGCTGTGCAATCTGGGCATGCAGCAACTGCTGGCTGGCTGCACCAGAGCTCTTCCCAGTTCCCCTTCACACCCACACACACACTTCTCCGTGCAAGGACGAGCCAGCAAGAGGCAGGGCAGGACCACCTCAAACCTACAGCTGGTGCTGCCTTTGGCTTGTTGAACTTGGGTGTGAAGTAAAAGGAAGGCAGGTGAGAAGAGAAAGCTAGAGCTCAAAGGAGTAAAAAACCAGACTGTATAGGGACTGGAAATAGGGATGCGGGGGTAGCAGTGCCCACTTAGAGTTGGCCAGGCAGTGAATGTACTTGGAGAGCCCCCCTGGTCTGAGACATGCTCTTCTGGACATCTTGGGCTGGCAGGGGAGGAACAATGGTACCAGACCAAGCTGAAAGGTGCCAAGAAAAGCTTTGCTGGCACAAATGCAAGGATTTGCCTTTGGGAGAGAACACTAACTTCTTATACTCAGGGAAGGCCAAGGGACAGGACCTGGGGCACATTTGAGAAGGAGCACCCGAGGTTGCACATGGGGACAGAGATATCTTGAAGGGCAGTCCAAAGCAATATACAAAAGTAGACGATGAGTCCAAATTAAAAAAAAAACAAACAAACAAACAAACAAACAAACCCCACATAAGTAATCAGAAATGCTGAACAAAGATGTCATCTGTGGCCGTTCCCCACTTCAGTGGGCTTTGGTGACATGAACCATTACCCAAGGACTCGCTTTAATCCTCTTTTGTCTGGTATTCAAAGACGACTCTGGCCCTGATGAGCCTGAAAAAACTTTGTTTCATGCACAGTAGTCTAAACTTAGTGAAAGAACAAGATCATAGCCTGATGAGAAAGTAAGTAGTCAAGTGCCTTGTGACAATGTGGCTTCTTCTGTGCCTGGGAATGGGGTGGTGACTCTCATGGCCCAAGCACCCTCTGCTGGTACGCACCACCCTCCCAGCCCAGCACCTACCACCACCCACTCCAAACACCAATGTCAAGCAGGTTGCCCTGTCGTTCTAACAGATGTCTGGTAAATGCAAGCATTTGGGGAGTAGCACCAATGCCAGTAAAGAGCTAATTAAGGAGCTGTAGACATATTGCTCTGCAGCTATAGCAAGTTTGTACCAGGAAAGTTTTGCCTCTGCCTTCCATGAGGTTGGGAATCAAACCCCCCCTGAGCACCTACCTGGCACACTATCTCCCTATTAATTAGAGGAGGCATTTACATAAGGGCGATTCACACAGAACATAGCCCTGGAGCAAGGGGTGAACCTCTCATTTGGTGCTAACCAAGAGAAAGGAAAGAAGGTCCATACTAGAAGTCCTGACTTCCAAGTGAGTAAAGCCTGAGAAATTACAGGAAACAGCAAAGTCAGCTGGAGAAGATAGCACAGAGATTCAAGTGGAAGCTATTTTCATCCTTAAATCAACAAATATCTGGGAATTCCCATTTCAGACACAAAAAACTTGTGGAGAAGTGTTCCAGACATAACTGGGTGAACACACATCTTAGAAGGATATTAATGATAATAAATACAGGAAATAACAGTAAGACAACATCAGCAAAGATGCCCCAGCTAATCTGAGTTAGAAATCAGAGAGAAAAACAAGAGTAGCCAAAAGTTACAGCGACCTAAACCACAAAAGAAAAATTACCTCTTTCCTTCCTTTCTGAAAGGCAGCAGCTTACAGTCACTACTCATCTGGAAGGTGGGAGGCACAAATCCAAGTCCCCTTAAAACCAGAGAGGGACCAAAGCCAGGCTCCCTTCCCTTTACAGGCAGCAGCATTTCTTCCACCTGTGGAAAATCTTTAAAAAACAAGAACAAGCTTGCAAAGGCTTTCTTCATCTCAAGTAACGGATGTAGGGATTTGTAGCCTCTGGATCCTAGGTGGATACAGGTGTTTGTCTCCAGCAACCCTGATCCAGTGTGAGCCGGGCTTTGTATCCCTACCTCTGCCCAGAGCTCCCTGGCTTGCTCAGGATGGCTCCTTTTACCATTTGTATAATTTGAGATTGCTTTTTTAGAGGTGTCTAATTCCTTCCATGAGCTTTACAAGAAGTTTAGAGAGAAAACTTTGGAGCTGGATGCTGCTGCAGTGGTGGCAGAAGCAAAAGCCAGGCAGAGGAGTTTGGTATTGGCTCCTCAGGTGATGGTGTGGGCTTTTGCAAAAACACATCACAGCTGAACCCAGGTAAGACATGGAAGAATTATGGTCTGTCACCTCCTGGGCCTGTTTCTAAGCATAACACTAACTCTTTATCCTAACACCTGTGAAACACTATTGAAAGTAAAAAAAAAAAAAAAAAAAAAAAAAA
>VZRU01010632.1:1175612-1204048 GCA_013398155.1 Pedionomus torquatus
GCCGGCCGCGTCCGGCGGGCGGCCAGAGGCGAGGAGAGGAGGCGAGGAGAGAGGAGGCGAGGAGAGAGGAGGCGAGTCGCCACCGGCCATGGTGCTGCCCCTCCTGCTGCTGCCGCTGCTGCTCCTGCCCGCCGCGGCGGGCGGCCGCTGCCCGCACCCCTGCGCCTGTAGCCAGGGCGCCCTGCGCTGCCCGCCCCCGCCGCCGGGGGCGCAACCCGCTCCCGACCGCGCGTAAGTACCGCGGGGCGCGTTGCCTGGGGAGGTTGGAGGGGCGAGAGTCCCGCGGTGAGGCTGCGCGCCTGCTCCGCGGGTCGGGAGCGACGGATGGAGGGAGAAGGACGGACGGACGGACGGACGGACGGACGGGGTGCCTTTCCCGTGGCCCCGGCGCTCCGCGGTGGTTTCGGGGCGCCGCTCACCCCGCGGCAGCGAGAAGGCTCGGCGGTGCGCGGGGGGCTGAAGTTGTAAGTTTTACTTTGGGTTCTGATGGCCAAAACGTTTGTGAGCCGGCTGAGGGCTGAAAGCCTTGGCAAGAGCCCGGCGGCCGCGCTTCGCTCCTCAGGGAGAAGACGCGCATCCTCTCGGGGAGGCTTTCTCAGCGGGCGAAGTGTCACACGCTCCGGACCCCACGCCCCCAGCCTCGGCGACAGCGAGAAGCGGCACAGGTGCCTCGACTTGCAGTGCCAGGAGGCAAAAACTGCCTTTCCTATTCCAAAAACAGCAGCTTGTGGTGGCATGGCGAACTTTTAAGAAACCTGATCAAAGGGTTGATAATTTGGTCTTAAACTTCCTCTCAGTTCTAGGGTGTTTTGGNGGCGCGGCGAGCCCGCCCCGGGGCGGGGGGCAGGAGGAGCCCGGGGGGGCGCCGGCCGCGTCCGGCGGGCGGNCAGTTCTAGGGTGTTTTGGTTTGTTTTGTTTTGTTTTGTTCTTTTCTTTCACAAATCGGACTGACTTTTCACAACCTCTTGTCCCAAAGCTCATACAACTTAATGCCCTCTATATTAAAGTATCAAAATCCTCCTAGCAGCGCTTGTTGCCTCTTCTTGAGGTGCAACTCATTGACAACTTAGTGGCTAATCTTTTTTCCTTCTCTGGTAGTAAAAAAAGCTGCTGTGAGCTTTGACAGCTGCTGGGATCTCTGTAGGGTGGTCCATCTTACTGTTCTGCCTAATGTTCCTCCAGGAATTGGTATTAAATAATTGTAACAGCAGGGAACGGCAGGCGTTCCCCTACCCCACGTTACATCCCAAGCCAGCTTTGCTAGACTAGACCAAATACTTGACACATGTAGGTATTCAAGTTGTTGTGTTGTTTACAGGCTCAATTACAGCATTTATCTAAACAATCACGGCGTCAAAATATGGGACTAGGCGACCAACGGATAGTGTAGTTGCCCTTTCCAGGATCTCTTGGTTATCTGTGCAGGAATTGAGCTGGGGTTTTCTTATTATGCCGCTTTGGTAACAAAGCCTGCCTGTGTTTTCCATTTTCATCTGATTTGTTTGTAAATTTAACATGCTCTTGAAATTCCCCAGGGATGATACTATCCCTGATCTCCTCTTTCCTTTCTCTTTAGCTCAGGAATTGATAGGAGCAAGAAATACTAAATTGTGTTAACCTAAAGTCATGTGAATCATTCCTGAAAGCCAGCTTTTAGAAAAATCTTGGTCCTGACTTTGTTTCCTCCCCATTTGCCTGTGTTACTTTAATGTCAGAGAAAGCTGGAGAGACTCTATATGGTTACTGCAACAAGCACGTTTCTTTCTCATTGCTTGTACCTCACGCAGGGCAGGCAGTGGGTTTCTCACACTGAGGATCCCTGCAGCAGCACAAACAAATGGGGAGGTTAGTTTTTGCAGGGATTTAGCATGTTTGTTAGGACAATGCACATCACAGCCCAGAGAGGTTATCAAAAGCTCTAAACATATGCAATTTTTTTTCCTTTCGTTTTTGGTTTTCTCTTCTATTTTTCCTTTTTCTATCAACTACCCCAAGACGAAACCACATCCCAACCTCAGCAGTCAGGTTAGAAGAGGTAATGGGTTTATGGCTGCTGCCAGTTAAACTTCACTCAAATCAACAAGTCTAGATGATGGGCAAAAATTAGGGAAGAATTTTTCCCTTCAACCTTTAATATAACATTTAATCATTATGATTTTTCACAAAGTCCAGCTATTTGGCTGGCTGTAGACACCATCTTTACAGTCAGAAAAGAGTTCAACAAAGATTGAGTTCAACCACTCAATACTCCTACAGAGAACATATTTACACTCGGATGTCCAAAAAAAATCCCTCTGTTTTTCAGTCTCCATTTGGACAGACATGTCCAGCTCCTTCTACTTCCAGGCCACATCCAACCTCGTTTATATTGAACCCGGAACTATACTACTTAATTTCTATTTCTTTGTATTTTGGAGGGATTTTTAATAGAAAGCTTACATTCATCATACACATACAAAGCTCTACATATGACTGTAGCCTCTAAGCCTCCAAGTGTACATATATTCTTGTTTTTTTATTTTTTATTCAACTTCTTTTACTTTCTTTTCACCTCTCTGACTTTCATACTACTGACGTCTTATCCACTTAGCTGTTGTCTTCCTCTCTCTCTTACTTATGTGGCTTTTCCACCCTTGTCATTTTACTGACTCCCTTGGTTTTTCCATACTTTACCAATATCTTTTTAGTTCTCTTCTGCTCCTGCACAGCTCTGTGTATGAGTGACAAAGCAAGAGAAAGTTACTTTTCTTCCTTCATCGTCACATCCCCATGTACACCAGGGGAAATGCAGCGTAGGGCTTGCAAGTGCACTAATATTTTGGGAAATAAGTGCTGATGCAGGTTGTTCCAGCACAGTTCATGGGGTTCCACATCCTTACATTAGTGTCACTGTAACTTAGACCAGCCCTGAGAATTCCTTGCTAGTGTGCTCAGTCAAGTAAATAAACACCAATACATAACTTCAGCTATGTGTGTGATGTGTTTTATACAGTCCTGAATGGTCCCTATTTTTCTCAGGCTCCTGGTTTTAATTTGAACATTACACAAAACACTATAGAAACTTCATTATCCAAGACCTTTCTATGCCATTTTGGCTATAGCAGCTATGTCTCTTCTTAATCTCAGCTGAAAAATAATCTTCAATACACCATTATATTCTGAAACAAAACATAGTTTTGCTTTTTTTTTTTTTTTTTTTTGAGTCTTATACATACTTTGGGGTTTTTTAGTAAAATCTAAATGGATAGGCACCCAACTCCAGCTTTACAGTAATGAGCACTAGATATCTAATACTTTTCTGCCCCTTCAAAAATCTCATTTTTGAGATTATTATGGGGTCCACTGCTGTGTCTGAATGCATGCTCCTGTATGCAGGGCTTCTGCATTAGGGTGAGTGGCTCATAATTAGTATCAGCCACCAAATCCAACACTTTAGGGCAAAAGCATGACTAAATAGACATTTCTACCAGTCTTCACTGCGGTCATATTCACCTTGTGGGATTGGCAGAGGAATTCAGGTTCGGGGCCAAAGAATCTTTTGTGGGAGGTGATTTATCAGCCATCATGACCCAGAAGAAAGTACTCTTTGGCTGCTGATGTGTTATGTCCAGCATCATAGTTTGCATTCCAGGTAGACAATGTCTGATATACAGGGCTTTAAAAATTCAATGCCTATATATTAATTACCTTAAATTGCCCCCAGAAGCTGATAAAAATCTTGGGAAAATGGTGGGGTTTGTCTTAGTTTAAATAAATATTCCCACTTCTTCTGAGCTAAATCCAAAGACACCACAAAATAAAATGTTTGCCGTTGTCAACAAGTCTACCTCGTGTGTTCACCTTTTTGGCATTAGAGATATGGGTAACCCTATAAAATGGAAACACTAAAATATAATAGCCAACCCAGCTACAGTAACACATTCACACCTACTGCTATAGGGCCTGTGCCCTTTCTAATTATTTATTTATTATTAGTTCAACTAATCATTTTTTGCAAAAGGTCAGTTCTGTCATACAGATATTTTCTCCACTGATGTGAGTGGGCTTTGGCTACAATTCCTCATCACCAGGGCTGCAGGTGGTCTTGCAGTCTTTGGGCATCTAGACCTCCCAAAAGCTTCTCTTGGAGCTCAAGTTCATGTGGTAGAGCAGGAGCAGAAACTTACCTTTCAGCAAATAAAAGTCACTGACAACTTTTTCCAGAAACAACAAAAGGACTACAATGGTTTTATGCCATTGTGTCCTTGGGATAGACTGCCCCATGAACATTTTCTAAGGAGCTCTTACTGCTCCATCTATACATTTACAGGAGGGGTAACAGAAGGCAGTTTGCTCTTGTGGTCACTACAGGCCTCAGTATTCCTAATGGAATAGCAGAATTGTCTAGGTTGGAAGGGATCTTTAAGATCACTGAGTCCAGCCATCAATCTAACACTGACTAAACCACCACTAAACCATGTCCCTGACAGGACGATAACCATTCCCATGAAAAATCCAATCTAAGTATGATTTCAGAACAAAAATACAGGAAACTCTCTATCATTTGCTAGGTGAAGAGAGGAGGACAGTGTTTTAGCTACCCAACAAAGCCAGGATTTGGTCCTTATAGGTGCTGCTCCCATCTCTCCTGATGTTCTTGGATAGTCTTACAGGTATTTGGCCTGGCCATTTCAAACCTTGCTGCCGAGAATGATGGCCCTTGAAAACCTAGCATGATTTACAGAAACACTAAGGGCTGGTGAATGCCAAAAAAAGGCTGGCTGGTTTCTGACTCCTTTCTGTCCACCCCTTCTCCGAGGATGAAAAGTCCCACAATTGTCTGGAGCTGCAGTAGTCAGCTGCTGAATGGCAGGAGCAAGTACAAATGTACGAGCTATTGTGTATGAACTATGAGAGAAATATTATTATTTGTCTTAAAAGTGCAAAAGTTCATCCTTTATCTAACAATGCTCTCTAACCAGTGTTGGTAACTTGTATTAAAGATGGATGGGTCCTGCCTTTCATGAGCTACAGAAGTCAGGCATGTTAGATGTAGAAAAGCTTTGTAAACCCCGGGTTGTTCTTTCCTTTTTTTGTCAAAAGCTTTCTCAGCTCTGAGAGATGAATAACTGGTCACATCTGAGTGTGGCAATCTGAGTGCTATCAGAAAGAAGTCAATATCTAATTCCTGCTAGTACCTGCTTGAATTCCATTGTGTGCTATCAAAGACATCAGTCACATTCAATAGCAGAGACATCAACACGTGAGATAAGGCCTTGCTTTACTCAGCACTTCGGGAAGAATTAAGCCTGCAACAAGCAGTTCCAAACTCTACCAACCTCAGTGCTTATACATATACACAGGGTGGATTGCGCTTAGCAAGCTAAAGGATCTCTTCAGAATGTTCTAAGTATAGAAAGAGACATCTAAACAACTGTGTTTCCCTTTAACACAGGCAGGTTTTGAGATACAAACCACAAAGGTAAAGTAGACAAGAATATGAATGGGAACCTTTTTGGTGCGTTTAAGTTGTGGTTATTGATTTGGAAGTGTCCAAATCAATGGGCACCTGGCAGCATTTCAAGAGAAGGCTGATATTAAATTGCCTTTTTCCTTTGTTTTTGCTGTTCTGTGAGATGCTTATGGGACAAGGTAATGTCAATGCAGATGAGTACACAGTTCCAGCTATCGAAGTTAATTCACAAGAATTAAAAAAACAAAACCCAATGAAGCTGAAATACAGAAAGGATTAAGTGCTGTCAGGCAGTTTAACTACAGTACTTACTAAAAGTGCTGGGTCATCCCACTCAAATACACTTGCACAGCCAAGGTGGCTCAGCTTGGAGCAGCATTTCCAAAGGCTTTCCACAGGCAGGTGCAGCAGGTCAGTCCCAGCCATGCACGGTGTGAATTTACTGCCACCACGGCACTGCCCACTGGCAAGTTGCAGGGAGAGAGGAGGCTCTGGAGCTGAAGATTTTCATGTAATTAGAAGCCAAGACCTAGTTTTATTTTTTGCTTTTTCAGTCATGTTTCTGTTTCTTTCTTTTCTTCTTTCCACTTTCCCGTTTTCCAAGCGGCCTCCGCTGATGGTGCACTTATGAGAGACTTCTGCTGCCAGGGTTACAGAGCAGGCATTTCTCAACTTCTACTTTTTACTTCTTCCTGAAGTTATTTTCTTTTGGGCTCAGAGCATCGAGTTCTGTTGCAGGTTATCTCTACCTGTAGGTCCCCTCAGGGGCAAACACATTTTTCACTGAATCACAAAGTGATATGGGGTTGGAAGATACCTCTGGAGACCATCTAGTCCAATCCACCTGCCCTACAGTAGGTTGCACAGGAACATGTCCAGGTGGGTTTTGAATGTATCCAGAGATGGAGACTCCACCACCTCTCTGGGCAGCTTCTTCCAGTGCTTTGTCATCCTCAAAGTAAAGAAGTTCCTCCTCATGTTTAGATGGAACTTCCTGTGTTCAAGTTTGTGCCTGTTACCTCTTGTCCTGCCACTGGGAACCACTGAAAAAAGACTGGCCTCGTCCTCCTGACACCCACTGTTTAAGTATTTAAAAGCATCAACCGGTTTCCCCCCTCAGTCTTCTCTTCTTCAGACTAAGAAGACCCAAGCCCTTCAGCCTTTCCTCAACAGAGGGACGTTCTAGTCCCCTAAAGTGTTTTCAAGACACATGACTTTGTTTCATTTCACTCATAGGTCAGGCTGGACATGGCTCTGAGCAACCTGATCTAGTTGAAGATGTCCCTGCTCATTGCAGAGCAGTTGGACTATATGACCTATAAAGGTCCCATCCAGCCCAAACTATTCCGTAATTCTATGATTTCTGATATAAGCAAATCTCACACAGGATAAAACATGCCAACATTCATCTGGGGGCAGGTATGACCCAATCACAACAGCGTCAAAAACATGTATCCTTACAACAACGCTATTACGTAGGGAAGTACCGTTATTCCCTGTTTGCTGACAGGGTGTTATGGTTTGAAAAAACCCATAACAATTTATTGTCATGTAGACAATTATTCTGTCACCCGATGACCCCTCCCCACCCAGGAAAGGGGAATAGGGGGATGCAAAGAAACACGAGGGTTAAAATGTAAATGGATCTAATAGAAGATTAAATAACTAACAATAATACTAAAGAACCAGTATTGATCCCGACACTGATAGGAGATTTACAAGAAGTCTCCTCAGCCAACTCTATCAGCAGCAGCTGTGCACTCCCAGCAGTGGACAGCAAATGTCCAGCAGCAAATGACACTGCAAGTGCAAGGGCTTCGGGAAGAAAGGGAGGCCTCAGGGGTCTGGCATGGGGGCAAGAAGTTGTCTGGATCGCCACCATCAAGGGAGAACCCACTACGCAGCAAACTTTTCTAATTTATATTGAAAGTGACGTTCATGGTATGAAATAATCCTGTTGGCCAGCTTGGGTCAAATGCCCAGGCCTTGCTCCTTCTCATCCCTGCACCTGGCAATGGCTCGAAAACACTGAGACCTTGAATCTCACAGAGCCTGGCTGGCCATAAAGTAAATATTTTCATGAATTCAGACACTAAAATCCTCCAAAAGTGCAATTTTCCCAGCGTTAGAAGGAAAGTTAGTCCTGGGCCTCTCCACCCAGGACACAGGGAATCAAGGTGCAAGGAAACAAAATTATTTGTCCCAAATCATATGGACTATTCAGAACGTAGCCGGGAATTGTCTGCCAGGCTCCTTAGTACATCTAGATTTGTAACCCCAAGACAGATGTATGTGTCTCCCATTATGTTGCATGAGCATGACATATGGATATATGTATAAAACTTGGTAAACATTTTTAATAGTCTTCATATAAAGGATTATGACAACAAAGAAAAAAAAAAAAGGAGGTTATAGGAATAGCACATAAACATTTGAGTCAAAAAGCCTTGAGGGGTAGTTTTAAGGATGGGAAACAAATGTCTCTGACTATATATTTGTATTATAAAGCAAAATGGAACAATTATCTGTTTGCACAAAGATAGTGTCTTGAAATATGTTAAATATTTTCCTATGGCCATTATCAGGGAGAGTGTGGTCATGGCTAGATAAACTGGCTGGTAAAAGGGATTCAGACGCGAAATAGAATGGTAAAATGTAGACCTGTCTCCCACATTATTCTTAACTTCTCCATCAGAGTAATTAAAAAATTAAAAAGGAAATGTCACACTTGCTTTTAATCAAGTAACTACACTGACACAATTTATTTTTTTAAAAAAATAAATCCACCACATCAGGCCTGATTCAGATTCCTTCTATGTTTGTACACAGCCAGAGCATCGCCAGTGAGGTCAGGATATGATGCCGCAACATTAGAGGGAGGCTACTGGGAGGAGAACATGGTTCAGCAAATACAAAGATGCTGTTTTATAGAGAAGGATTTATGTGAAAGCCACTTTCTATGAGGCACTAACTTTAAATAGCCTATAGCTTCCTTCGACTGTCAATGTAGCAACTCACTTCCGTAGGCTATTAATTTACTTAATAGGTTATGATTGCTAATGATTTGATGAAGATTAGTCTTAAATTTATGCTGTTGAGGAACTAACAAAATATCCTTTGAATTTCATTTAGCTGAGCTGTAAATGGCTCAGGCCTCAGAGGCACAGAGAAATGCAGACAAATAAAATGGCATTATACTTTGTTGTTTATCTCCCTACAGCAGTGGTACAATCCCTAAACAAGGAAACCTCCTGCCTTTCAATCCTCTCATCCCTCTCTTCTGTTTTTTCAGATCGTTTACTCATCTCCCTATAAAAGTAATCCCATCACACGCCTTTGAAGGACTGAGAGATGCCTTCATCATGTAAGTTGACAACATTTTCCATAGGCTTTTCCTTAATTTCTTGCCAGAAAGTCTATCACAAACCTCCATCCCAAACAACATCTTTCTACGATAATGTGAAAATGCATTACTTAAACATACTATTGGTAAAAAAAAAAAAAACACCAGGGAAGGATATGTAGGATATGTATAGCATTTCTCTTCTTATAAGCAGTATATAAAAGATTCTTTGAAAAGGTGTGATTTTTATCAGTTGTTTAAGAGATCATACATGAAGTCTTAATCACCTTGGGGAGAACTGGACACAGCTTAACAGCTGATGATAGGAGCTTTTGATTGGCAGAGGAGATAGATTTCTATCATCAGACATTAACACCACAATGATAGATATGGCATTCTGTGATTATACTTTTACATAATACCCAAATAAGATATTTCTTGGGCGTTTTGCACTGAGATATAAGCTTGGCAGAGAATCAGTAGGACTGAACCCTTTCTTGGATCTTTTGGTTTTAAAGGGCTATAATTTTGCACACCAGGTCCGTGTTGGTTCTTGCCCTTGGCTTTGTACCAATTTTCTATCAAGGGCTCAGACCATAGGCTCATCTGACTGCTCTTACCCTCATTTCTGATGTTATTCCAGCTGAAATATGGCAGGCTTGAGTGCCCACTACTTACTATTTTTTATTTCATCTGCATTGAGTGGTTTATAGCAGACAAAGATGATGACACACCAGTGCAATGCAGAACAGGGGAATGACACCCCACCCCAGAACCTAAGCAGCAGCACAAATAATGCCACTTTCTTTTTGAGATGCAATTTTTGTACTTCTCTTCACCTGTGAAAAGCACATTGTGCATCATGTATTCAAATAAACGTTAGGTGTTACCTAATTTATTTTCAAGGAAACAGAAATAATAGACCCCTTTGTGGTGCATTCTTGAAGGCAAAAGACTTGAAGGATGAGGGCAATGCAAATGCCAGAAGAGACTCAACTGGACTAATTGTGCTTTTAGCACTCACTGGTTTAACAATTTTCGTCTATTTATAATTTGATGTCTTTTGTAGCTCTAGCAAGTAGAAAATAAGCTAAATCCTGCTGCATGTATTCCAGTACAATAAAGTATTAGGGTACAATCACTGGTGCTGTATTCTTGCATTCACTTGCATCCTAATGCCTAATGAGAATTTATAATTTTCAGATGGGAGACCAACTACAAAGTTTCTAATCTATAAAGTTTCTCCTACCTGTAGGTCTTGAGGCTAAACTTTCCCAAACTGTATGTATATGCTGTTCTTCACAGATAATTTTTTGTTCATTGACATTTTCCCTTCCGTAAAGAGAATTTAATTGATTTCCTTGAATCCTTTTAATGTATCTCTCCAAATTAACAGCATAGAAGTTGATGTATTTGTCTGAAGTAAATCTATAGAATGCTTCATAATTTTATTGAGATTTAGTGCTACTTTGAAAAATGCATCTTTTTTGATTATAAATCTCTTAAGTCATCTGTTTGGCAACTCGTCACCAACTGCAAATCAGATGATAAATTATTCTCACTGCCATAACTCACTCAAACATATGTAAATGGGGAGCCAGTAGCAGTCAGGAGGGAGCCTGTGGAAGGACCATGTTTCTAACCCCAGAGCTGAAGGAGTCTTTGAGTTCTGTGAGCAGTCACTGGTTCCTTCCAGCCCCTTAATCTCCAAGGAACAAGTGGTCAGCAGCCCACTTGTTCTACATCCATCTTTCATTTATGCAATACTAAAAAGAACAATCTCACTGAATTCTAATTATGGAAAGAAAACTTGAATATTTCTTAAAGAAAGACATATGTGTTTAATAAAAGACTAGTTATATTATATATAATTAATTAATTATATATAATTAATATGTTTCTATTCTGCATCCCCTTTGCCACTACAAATGAAAAAAAAATTCTTTTATATCAACACCAACAGGAATTGTTTTCTCCTAATTGTAAGTGAAATAAGGTAACTTTCAGGACAGTGACTATACTGACTCTGATTTTGTAGATGCATTCCAGTTGTTCAGAAAAGATTTTTTCCCTGACAGTGTATATTCTTGGCCTTAGTTTTTGTGCCCTTCCAGTCAATTCTGTCAAGAGAAAAACACTGTTGTGAAGACCCTTCCCCTCCATATGCAGCAATATATACCATACACTTTCAGGAATCAATTCTGTTTAGTCCCATAAATCTTAATCTAGCAGGCACATAAGAAGCACTAAATAAGTGGATTTTTTTTTTCTCTCCATATTCAGCATTGGTTATTCTTAACTACACATGCAGAGTAAGAGCATCAGTACATCAAACTCTGACAGCGCCTACAAAACCAGCCCTGTTGGTCAGTGTAATGATGAAAAAGAGCTACTTCCTTTTAGTTTGCAGTAATGAAAGTGGCATTTAAATCCAAGAATTATTCATAAAGTGCACTTTGTGCATATTTGTACATTTCTACATCTGTGGATTAGATGACCATCATCCTGACTTAATAATAGTGTATGAAGCACCATGAACATTATCTACATCCTTGCCCATGCAAATAAATTCACTAAGCGGGACCAACGATAGGAAAAAAAGACTCACAGGCTTGGGCTAATGCTGTTTGCATTAGTTTTGACCCTGAGTCACTACCTGATCTGCAATTTACAGAGAAAATGGAGGTTGGCTGTTATGGAGATCGTTATTCAAAAGTGTTGGCATATTCCCTTCGCAAAAGGCCGGTCTCTGTCAGACCCCACTGGCACCCGCTCTCAGGATGTCGGAGGCCAGGCAGGGATGCTGCTGCCAAACAACAGTGAGGGTGGGTGTATGCTGAACAACTATGTATAAAATGAGGAAATACAAAGCAGAAAGCTGGTTGCTGGCATATTTTCTGTTAATGAATTGCTTTGTGTCTGCCTTTTCCATTATAGTGAAATCTCTCAGAGCGACTCCCTGGAAAGAATAGAAGCGAGCGCCTTTGACAGCCTTCCCACATTGTCCGAAATGTAAGCATCGCTCAAAGAAAGGCACCCACACTGTGATTTAGTATCATCAAGGCATAAACAATCTGCAGAGAAGTATTCCTGGACTGAATCTTTCTCTGTTACTTCAGTCAGTTTTGGATTAGATCAATGATGAGAAAGGTTTTCCTCCAAAGTACCATATAAAATCATGAGGCCTGGGTAAGGTCTAGCCTTGGAGATCTAAATCATGTGAAGATATCCATACATAGAAAGTCCCTTTCTATGGGAAAGGGACTTTCAGTGAGCTCAGAGACAGGAGCGGAGCTCTGTGTCTACTTCTGCTAGCTCTGTCGAGCTTTCTAAGATGGGAAATAATTTGAGATGACAACACATGAGAAAAAGTCTCCCCTTTTGAAGATGCGGTTTTCAAAGCCCTACAGTATTTAAATGCAGCTGCTTAGTATGCATAGCTCTTCTTTTGAGTGCTAAAATATTACTCAAACAGAACATGTACTCATTTTAAACTTGACCTGCATAGCACAGGCATCTGAGAGAGAGAGAACGAGTTAAAGCAATGACTAGGAGAATGCTCTGAAATATTTAGTGAAATTGAAAACTATAAATCTGATTCAATATCTCATTACTGATTTTTTCACACAGCATGATCAGCAAGCAGCTTATAAATGGTGCAACTAAGTGTGGACAAATAAGTCTTTTTTTTTCTTTCTTATATGTGAACTCCATTGAAGCCATCTACTTGCTCACACAAGCAAGAGATGCAGAGTAATCCACCTCTGACTGAGTCCAACTTCTGCTAGACTCAGTGGTGGGTTTAGGGAAGGAGTAACAGATTTGATTATGGATAGCCTGTCATTTGCTGAAACCAAAAAGCTAAGCAAGACCATTAAAGCGGTAGAGGAGGCCTTGCACCTTATTGGAAGGGCTTGTTGTCCCCAGCTGCAGTTAAGACTAAGTGGATGGCTTCAATGGCATTCTTGGATTTGAACTCTTGTTGCAATTTCATATGCCAAAGCCTTTGAACTTTGTAAATCACGCACAGGGAGGGAGCTGGACTAGGGTTATTTTACACAAACATATGAGTTTACTACATAGTACAGCTGCAGAAAGTGCTCCTTGATTGAGAGGATCCCGGGTTTTGAGCAGCCACCAGCATTTCATAGAATTGTTTAGGTTGGAAAAGACCGTTAAGATCATTGAGTCCAATTGCAAACCTCACACTGCCAAGTCCACCGCTAAACCATGTCCCTCAGAGCTACACCTACCTGTCTTTTAAATACCTCCAAACCAAGTGGTGACCCAACCACTTCCCTGGGCAGCCTGTTCAAATGCTTGATGACCCTTTTGGTGAGGAAATTTTTCCCAATATTCATCCTAAACCTCCTCTGGTGCAACTTGAGGCCATTTTCTCTCATCCTATCACCTGTTACCTGTGAGAAAAGCCCAACAACCACCTCTCGCACACTATCACAGAATTGTCAGAACTGGAAGGCACCTCTAGAGATCATCTAGTCCAACTCCCCTGCTAAAGCAGGATTGCCTAGAGCACATTACTCAGGACTGCATCCAGGCAGGTCTTGAAAATCTCCGGAGAAGAGGACTCCACTCCTCTATCTCCCGGTATATGCAGATCTAAGCAGGCATCTGGTGCTCCTGGCCACTGATCCAATAAAGACCACGGAGGTCTGAAAGGTAAAATCACCCTAGGCCCAGAACATATAGCCCAAAGAACGGGCAGATGATGGCAAAATGCTGGCTCCCACCAGTGACCAAGATATCTGTATCAGATTCCCTCAGCTCAGTGAGCTGGGAGAATTCAGGAGCTGTTACCTCTTGTCTGCTACCTAACAATTACAGGCCATTTTTATCACAGGCCAATAGTGCTTCAAAATGCACTTGTGGTGTATTTTTAGGAAGTTTTTTCACAGCAGGAAAGCCTCCTGACATATTCTGCACTTTGCTGTTTTCTAATGAGGCCAATCACTAGCAAAATTCAGGACCCTCCCAAATGTATAATGATTATAACACTAGGCTCTTTTCCCTCATTACAGATTAATCCTGAACACAAAAAATCTGTTACACATCGAGGATGGAGCGTTCAGAAACCTTCCAAGGCTAAAATACTTGTGAGAAAGCATTCTGTTTCTTTTCTGCTTGCCTTGTTGGTTTGTTTTTTTCCCTCTAAAAGAGTGGACAAATTACAGAAAGGAGTATAAGGGGGAAAAAAGAAGAAGTTTTTCATGCATTATAGTACACTTAAAGTGCATACATCATTTAAGATAGCTTTAATGGGCAGTTAACCAATAGTGAAGTCTTTCAATAGGCAACAAAATAAAGTGACCCAGGGCAGGGCAGTAATGGACAAACCAGTGGTAAAGTCTGCAGATTAGTTCTGCTAAGTGCTTAGTTCTAGAATAAAGCTTTCAAGTAGACAAGATATCAGGGAAAAGAGGTAACTGAAATCTCTTCATTGTGAAGAGAAAGAACATAGGCTGCTTCTCCAGGACAATGGCTGAAGATGCTACAAAACTCAATTTTTATAGGTCTTACAAACACAACTGGAATCTAGTTAGAAATTATGGAATTTGTCACTCACCTTTTAATATGTTGTTAAACTTATACCTGCTAAGTTGGCTCCTCGTTGCATCCACTCTGGTAATCTTTTCTCTTGTAAAGAAGCATTACACTTTTCTCTAGGAGCATTTGTAACACTGGAATAAGACAATTTCCAGACCTGACACAGATCTTCTCATTAGAAGCTCATTTTATTTTGTAAGTAGGACCCAACCTAACCCAGCTGTGAGTCTTTCCCATCTTTGTCCTGGATCACTGACAAAAATACCTTTTTTTGTTCTTCTCCCAAAGGGAGCTCTGTGATAACTTGCGTATGACAACCATACCGCAAAATGCTTTCCAGGGGATGAACAATGAATCACTGACGCTGTAAGTATCATAGTCCTAGCTCCAGTTCCTTCTGTGAGGATAACACTTCTGCTTGAGGAGAGCAGCTCGACTTTATAAAAATGTTGCAATTAAGCCCCCTACAAGACATGTGTGTATAATGAGCTAAATTTGAAACACTTAGGAAGTAGCTGCTCTTCAAGCTGAAGATCAGGGGTTTATCCAAAAGATAACTACACTTAAGGAAAAAATAGGAGGAGGAATCCAAATCCTCATCTTCCATGCAATGTTGTTTTTAAATATACCATCATCAGGACATAAGCTCAAAAACCTGTGCTGGAGCCCAAAGTCTCTGTTTCCCTCATGGAAACAGGGTTTCTTGAAATAAAACTTTCAGGGGCTGACCAGGCAGATACTACAGATCTAACGCTGCTGACCTTCAGCTGCACAGCATCATAGAATTGTTCAGGTTTGAAGGGACCTTAAAGATCACCGAGTTCCAACCCACCTGCCATGGGCAGGGACACCTCCCACTAGACCTGGTTACTCAAAGTCCCATTCAGCCTGGCCTTGAAGAAAATTGTGACTGCTCCTCTCTAGTGATCAACTACAGAAATGGTTCCCAACAGGTTCTTCTGAAGAAGAGGAACAGAGAGAAGAAATTGGTATGAATTACCAATGCTTGTTCTTATCCTGATTTCTCCTGACTCAGCTTACATTGATTCCCATAAGTCTCCCCACCAAGGCTTTCCTTTTAGCAAACTAGATTCATTGCTATAGCCACCTGTGAGACGAGTGGGCTTGATGCTAAGTGAGATGCCCCAGCTAAGGAACAGAAAAAGCAGCAGCAATCCAAGGTGAGGCATCATCTGCCAGCACAGCAACAACCACATATGGATTTTGAAGCACCCTTGATCTCACAAAAGCTTCCACAAAGAAGTGCTGAAATAGGAAAAAAATCATAGGTTGAGCCTCTCCAAAGGATGTGGCTGAAATACAAACCTCTTGAGGAAGGATCAGCAGAGCCATAGAGGGCAGCAGCAGGCCACCTACTTTGTGTTGCTGACACAAACACCAACCTGGAGGCCAGTAAAGCTAACCTTTTTAAAGGACAGTATACATCCAGCTGGGGAGCCTTGCCTGTAGACAAGTGTCTCTAAAGCCCCTGCACAGAGCTCCATGCATATTTGAACCCGCAAATGAGCTGTGCATAGAAGCAAGTACTGCAGCTGGCTAGACTGGGCGCTCCATCAGGCTAATGTGCCAGCACGACAGTAATTTCAACAGAGATTTTATGTATTGACCAGTACCATTCTGAAACCATTAGAGGAACTGAGCATAAATGTGATTGAAGACTACTACCAGCAATGTTAAAGAGGAGCAATTGCTTAGATTAGGGCATCGTTTCATCTTATGAGCCCCTTTCCTACCAGCAAGTTCTAAAAATAACTTCAGTAAAATTATTGTTCTGTTAATGGTGCAAGAAAATGAACATACAAAAGATGGAGAAAGGTGCTTAACTTTTTTTACTGTAACCCTAAAGTATAATAAATGAGAGGGAGTCTAATTCAGTCAGGAAATGGCCAAAGATAATTTTTCTGCCATCCTTCTGTGATAGGGAGCTCACCACAAGAAGAAAAGAATTACCTTATCAGCAGCTTTCTAATAGTAGAGCTACGAGTTTAGTCCACCCCATGTGGTTAACTGTAATTAGCTGAAGTATTTCCAGTTGTTGCAGCATGGTCTGTTGAATTGCAAGTAATCTATGGAGGTGTAAAGTCATCCTGCAGTAACACTTTGCACTACAAATAGCTAATTTAGCCTTTTCAACAATTAGTGTTTCATGTAGAATGGGGAAATCGATCCTACATACCATTATGAGTTTTTTAAGGAAATCACTGATTTCAGCATTGTGCTGGCCCCTTCTATCAAATGTAGCCAGACACTCCCAGGAGTTCCAGCTTTTCTTGGGTGCAGGTTCTACAACCCCAGTTTCTGCTCTCCCAAAAACAAACAGAAAAGGAAAACCAGAACTTTTCTGTCATTTATAAACTGAACTGAATTTTCTACTAGGGCTTAATAGTACAGAAATTAATCATTATATAAAAATCATAGAATTATAGAATGGTTTGGATTGGAAGGGACCTTAAAGATCATCAAGTTCCAAGCCCCCTGCCATGGGCAGTGACACCACCTCCCACTAGACCAGGTTACTCAAAGCTCCATCCAGCCTGGCCTTGAACACCTCCAGGAATGAGGCATCCGCAGCTTCTCTGGGCAACTCAGAGAAGTTCCGTGTCTCACCACGCTCACAGGAAAGAATTTCTTCCTGAGATCTAATCTAAATCATAAATTAATATATTGAAGTTGTATTGGAAATATTCACATAACATCACAAATGGATTTTTTCCTCAGTGAAATCAGACCCATAGGTTGGATCTTGTAATGCAGGAGAAGAGCTGGACTTCAGGTGGAACAGCCCAGCCTTAGAATCAAGAATCCCAGAATCAATTCCCAGCCTAGGAATCAAGAACCCAGAGTTGCACAGTGTCCCTGTGCAGGGAACTGCGAGGTCTCCATGGCACAAGTGGAGCTCATTGACCAGGGGATGATGTGCAACTCGCCCCCACCTCTCTGCAGCTCCGCCTCTTATGCTGCTAGAAGATTCATCCATCCACAGAGGATCTGGGCTTTAGAGTTGCTTTCCTCTTTTCTGGCTCTTGCAGTCTTCCATTTACACTTGCTGACAGCACAAAATCCAGGTCTAATGTCTTGTTTCTAGATCTCAGCCCAAGGTAGTCACAGGTGAACCCTTCAGAGGAGAAAGAAGCTGTAGGGAAGCAGAAGTTCTTTTCAACATCTAAACAGAAAGGTACTTGGGGAAATTAAACTGCATTTTTATCTTAAAGTCATGCAATAGTTACTTAGGTTCTTTATAAGCCAAACTCTGTAATCATTAAAATGAATGCAGCATTAACATTGGAAACCTTGTAGTACAGAACATAACCTTGTCTTTTCTAAGCCTTTTTCCCCATGTGTTTTTTTTTTAATCCCCAGCAAATTATATAAAAATGGGTTTGAAGATATCCACAGCCATGCCTTCAATGGGACAAAACTGAACCAATTGTGAGTATGCTTCCCCTCCTTAGTTTATTTTTTTTAAACAGTAAATAGTTCAAGTACAGTCAAAGGCTCTTCATTCAGCTTAACAGGCCACGTCTTGGATTTTCTGATACCCATTAGAAAATTGTGTTTCAGTGTCACTGCAACTCAGTTGTTAATCCTGCAACACTTACCATCCCTTAGAACACCAAGTTCTCATGCGAAAAGCTAGTAATTTTTAATAAAATTTAATAAATTCCTAAACTTAGCAGCAATAGTGGAAATCTTGAAACCATAGTCCAAACTGAGGAACCTACACTTTACATCTGGAAATGGTCATTTGTTTTTAAATCCCTCTCACACACTCTGGGATGAGCTTCTTGGTTTAGCCAAAACTTCTGCTGCATTTTTTAGGCTGCTACTGCAGTGAAGGAACCGGACTCATTGGTCCTGGTTTAAATTAGAAGAAACTAGAAGTGTTCAGAATTAAGTGTTGATTATCATGATGTGATGGCACCAACAGAGGAAAAGGTCACAAGAGAAGCATGAGCCAAATAGTGACCACTGTGATATGAGAGATGATCGAGAGGAAATAGAAAGGAAGAAAAAAACCCCAAAGAAACAAACAAATAAAAAAGGGTTATTGTAAAATAAAGACTTAATGTTTTATTTCACAGAATCCTGAAGGACAATAAGAACCTCAGGCGGATACACAATGACGCTCTGAGAGGAGCCACAGGGCCAGACGTCCTGTAAGTACCCACACTCTGTGACCTGGGTGTACCAGTGTCCCACAGGAAACACACTGTGCTGCCTGTGCTGTGGCCCCCCAGCAAATACAGGATTTGGGTCTGGAAAGAGACTTGGTCTCTTACCCTCTGCTTGTGTAATGGAAAACCATCAAATTACTGGGTAGGAGACTCGGTTTGCACCATGACAAACACTTATCAGCCAGTTCTGGCATTGGCATCAACCTCTGCCCCCCAGATATTTAATCCTTTGCTTTATTTGTGTCAGATCCCCTTATCCTACCCTCTGCCTTACATTCTGACATTACCAAGTAACTGGTAACTGGTCTTTTGGTAGGACTACTATGTTTTTACAATGTATTATTTATAATTTCATTACAAAAGTGAACTAGCTGATTGCATGTTTTAAGCCTGTGCTGAATAAAACTCATTATTATCATCTTCATGCTTTATTAATCAAGTGCTTACTGGAGGGCTGCACTGGCTGTAACTCCATGCAATAAAACACAATGGGTGGCTCTGTAAATAGCACTGTGCCTCATGTACCATTTTGTGGCTTTTATTGGTGCTTTACAGTAAGCGTCGTTACTAATATCACAATCGTAGCCTTTTTCCCCACACTTAACAGTCTCACTCTGAAAATCCTTGGTCATTCCTTTACGAGGAAAGGCTGAGAGAGCTGGGATTCTTTAGCCTGGAGAAGGCTGAGAGGAGACCTTATTAATGCTTATAAATACCTGAAGGAGGGGTTGAAGGAGCATAGAGCTGGACTCTTTTCAGTGGTTCCCAGTGATAGGATGAGGGGCAATGGGCACAAGCTGGAACACAGCAAGTTCCATCCAAATATGAGAAAAAAATCATGGTGAAGTGATAGAGCCCTGGAACAGGCTTCCTGGAGAGGTTGTAGAGTTCCCTTCTCTGGAGACCTTCAAGACCCACCTGGATGCAGTCCTGAGTGATGTGCTCTAGGCAATCCTCCTACAGCAGGGGAGTTGGACCATATATCTCTAGAGGTCCCTTCCAACTCTGACAATTCTGTGATTCTTTGTCAATGGCCTTTCCTCACACAAACAGCCCCTCTGAAGTCCGTCTTCGACTGCTTAAGTGTTTCTTGGCAAGAATGATGGTCTCTCTTATGTGTTTTAATTAATAACCATTAATTAAGATTCCCGACCAAGAAAAAAGCCAGAAGGGTGTCCTAGCTGTTAAGCTGGCTGGAGAGTCACGTTCACCCACTTTCTCTACCTTTTCCTCAACTAAAGATTCATCACTGGTTCTGTACATGGTGCCTTTCAAAGGGAGGGGTCAGGGCACAACCCCTGGCGTGGTGGGTTGTGATTTATCCAAAGCAAAGCAAGCTTATTGACACACTGGGGTTTCTGGGCATGTCGTTACCCCACTGCTCCATGGTTTCACAGATCACGTTTCTGAGCTGGGTATCAGGTGCTGAAGAGGCTTTGCAGATTTAGACCTTCTTGAAAAATGAGTGGCTGTTACCTACCATTATGCTTTGGTGCTATTTTTATAGGTATGAAAAGAAAAGAGAATGCTCTCTCGATTTTGCAGGGATATTTCTTCAACAGCACTGGAGTCCCTGCCTAGTTATGGGCTCGAGGCCATTCAAGTCTTAAATGCAACATCATCTTACTCATTGAAGAGACTGCCACCACTGGATAAATTCAGCAGTCTTCTGGAAGCTGTTCTAACATATCCCAGCCACTGCTGTGCTTTTCGAAATCTAAGGACAGAAAAGTAAGTTTGAATAGCGTATTATGTATCAGAGTACTTCAGAAGCTCCAAAAAGGAAATTTGGCTTTATTCATCTCACAAGGTTGGATTATCCTTATTCTGGTTACAAGGAAGCTCGGGTACATAGCAAGGCCATGCACAATACAACAGATCTCTGCTAAAGCCAGGAAAATTATTTCCACTTGTTTTTGAACAGAAACAGATCTCATCCTGTGCCTAGGTTCTGCCAGCAGGAACATTATTCTAAGTTTGCTTAAACTTGTATTTTTTTTGGTATCCCAAATAAAAATAAAAAAAAAGCCTACTGGCACATGGAAGATATACCTCCATCAATAGCACATTGTCCTTTTAAAAAAAAATAAAAATGCCTCTGTAGCCTTTTGCAACATAGCTTATTTAATGCAGGTGATATGACAACATTGTAGAAAAGTAAGACTTTCAAAAACCAAAATTAGGATCTCACACAAGCCTACAGGAAGAGGGTACTGAGCCTAGTTCCACTGCTTTCAAATAACAGTAGTCAGTGTTATTCTCTCTAGAACTGGGAACTGAGGTGCAGAGAGAACTCCACATCTGCTAATCTGGGGCAGTCACTCTGAGACAACTGGAGCTAATTGTTCAGCATTTTTCTATTTAAAAAAAAAAAAAAAAGTCTACTCTCAAGTTGACTTTAGGCAGCCAAAGCAACTCCAAGTGAGTTTAGCTGAAAGTGGGAATATATCACACTTCTTATCTGTCTCAAACAAAAGGCTACAGAAAAGACAGAGTAGTCATTTGTGGGAAGCCTGATCTGTGTGACCTTCACACCATGGCAACAAGACCGCATTGCAAAGGCAGGAGGAGAAGCCAATTCTTTTGGTAAAATTAGGGGTGATGCTATGCTTTCTCTGCCTACCTCATTTGGCTAAGTGGTTCCTGCCACTGCAAGAGTACAGCAAAGATCCTACAGTCACGGGTTTCCATTGCTGCCAATCTCTGATTCAGTCCCAGATCAACTCTCTGAGTGTATTAAATGCAGAAGCAACCCTGGGACAAAAAAAAAAAAAAAAAGAGAAAAAAAAAACAAACAAAGCAATACACAAATGTTTTATTCATTCTGATGAAGGTAACTATATTTTCTATAGTATATTTTCAGGTGCTTAACTTGCAACATGATTGTGCTCTATAAAAACAGAGGTGCTTTAGTAACTCTTTTTTTTTGTGTGTGTGTGTGTGTGTTCAGATCTCCCAAGACCTTCCCAGGTTACACAGGGAAGAGTCTTTGTGTGGTTACAAATTCCCATGATTACGCAGCTGCCAGCTGTTCTTGTCTACTTCTACCCTGCTCTATTGCCCTGTACTCTCCATACAGTCATCCCACACCATTTTTACTACCTCTGCCCTGTATCCCCTTCCTTAGCACCTATATACTGCACTCTCTGATTAGTAAGACATGGTGACATGGTCTTACATACATCTGACCAGTCAAGCAGGTTCACTTCAGTCAGCATAACGGACATTAGGGAAGTAAAGTCCTTAGCCCAAATGTTTGTGAGATTTCTGGGTTACAGTTGTGGTGTACTCATTCCCTGAGCCATGGTGCAAGCTAGCATTCGGTTCCCTAAGGCTTTCTTCCACTGGCCTGAAGGGGCAGGGCAGGGATGCAGGTTATATCAAATCTTAAAAAAAACTACAAGAAAAAACAGGTTTTCTTGCAATCCCACTATTTGTAAGACTGACACAGGGGTATAGATTGGTATCTTAGTTCTCTCATAGTACATAAAAATGTCTACAACCTTCCAGGAGTCTGCTTCTCCTAAGAGTACACTAAAGAGCTTAGTGGGTTTGCTGGCTCATTCTACTGTCCTAGCAGTGAGGTCAGACAGAGCCATTTCCATTCACACTAGAATGTCACACTATTTGAAGCCTTCTCACAGCTTCCAGAGGTCTACATGAATGTTCACACTGCTGTGAGGCTAACTCGAGCTTACCTCACATGTCTGTGAAGATCATTTGCAGAGAAAATGAGCATTTGGCCAAAATCCAGACTGAAACTCAACTGTCTTTTCATATTTCTTTCAGACAAAATTCCTGGCTTTCCATTTTTGACAACTTCTCCAAAGAGTGTGAAAGCACCATGAGGAAACCAACTAATGAAATATCGTAAGTACCTCTCTGAATACAGATGCTGAAAGCAGCAAATATAGTTCTCTCCTCTTGCTGTTCATGTGTTATTTCTAGAACAGCACGTCTTTTGCTGCTGATTCAGTCAACTTACAAGTCGTGTAGTGGTAATTTTATTATCATTAAACCAAGATTTGCAATTTTGATGTTCAAAAGGAAAGAAAGAAAAACATAATTTTATGAGCTTTACTAACTCCAGCTTTTCTTCTGAATTCTTGAAAGACTTTCAAAGCAGCGATTAAATATTTAATAAAGTTAATGGCATACATGGAGACTTCTCATACCCTGAGATAATTGCAGTTGTTTGTGTGACTTAAAGAAGAGCTGCTACTGTTAATATTTTTTTTCCTATAGAAAAGACAATTAGAAGTCTGCACATCAGTAGTTTTCCATGGTAGAAAGTCCCTGAGTTAGAAGTTTGATGACCCCATGCAATTGGTTTACTTTTTCCATATCATCACAGTTCTCTTTGACAGTGTTCAGTGGGACAATGAGAAAAGCTAACATCAAAACTGTTGTGTTGGCCATGACAATTGACACAGGCTCTAAACCAGTACTTAGCAGAGAAGTTTAAGGATTTGCTACTATCCATCCCTCTTCAGCTAAATGCATGACCTCGGGACTTATCAGGCCTGACACTGTGTCAGAGGATTGTAAAGTCTAGAAAAACATAAGGTTATAATCACAAAGTTCCAACAGCGAAATACAGCTGAAATGTAATTGATTCACTGGGATACTGACTTCCTTGAACATTGTCTTGTTTGCTGGTTGGTGAGGCTTCCTTCACTTGCCATTTGCTTTTATTCGACCTTTTGTAAAGCCACAGCTGCCTTCAACCTCTTGCCATCACTCCTCATTTACTGCCTGCCTACCGCATTTTTCAGTGCCTTGCTTAGTCAGGCCTGTCCACTCCACTCCTAACTGCAAAACTGAAGCACTTCAAGACTACAAAAAGGCAAAGTCCAGGCAGTCAACAAGCCCAAGAATATATCACCTCTATTGGCAATGGCTGTAGGGAGAATCAAGGTGAGGCAAGGAAGTAAACACAGGGCATTAGATCACATTATACAGGCACATGAAGCAACACTTCAGTAAGAAATATGATCGCAAATCACTAGCACCTACTCCAGAGTGATCCTCTGTTGCACTCCTTCTGTGCATTAAATAGTCTGACCGGTCTATCGGCTCCTGAAATTTTTGCTTTGGTAAATCCCAATCCCAGCAATTCTCTGAGCAGACACGATATTAAGCAAATAGAAGAAAGGCCACGATTTGCAGGCTGAAAGTTGAAAAGTTTGGGAAACACAGCAGAAATTGGCCTGAAGTCCTTAGCTCTTTTTAGGAGAAATAAAAACAGCTTGCACAAGGCAGCTTTGCATGTTTTACCACATTTACCTGGCCTTGCAGACAATCACAATCTTTATTTATTTATAAGTCGTCAAACATATTCCCTGCTCTTCCAATTTAACCTAGGCAAGTGAAAGCAAGATACTGGGCAGTTTGTAATGTAAGGAGAAAAGAGTTAGGATAACAAGATTGGGAAGTTATTTGCCCAACAGGAATAGCTGAAAAGCAGCTTGGCTTCATTTGCCAGTTAAGACCCTGCTCCAGAAAAAGAGTTTGATGTATATGCTCCAGTAGATGTGGAAGTTAAAGCGTGCATTTAAATTATCCAAAAGCTACCAGTTTTCTGAAGAGTTATCCTCAATAGAGATGCTTTACAGGCTTCACCCTGCAGACTGAGTGTTTGCCCACCAAACACTCACAGTGGGATGGATGGACGGATAGTTGGAACGCTTCTAAAGGGAGGTAAGGGTACACAGTTAAAATCCTTAGGTTAGTTTGGCTTCTGTAACGTCAAAAACCTACATGCATCAAACCTATAATCTATCAATTCAAGTGTTACTGTAGTTTGAATTGCAGTCTACTGACAACATGAGAAAGATGGCTCACTTACAAAGTACTTACAAATAAGTAAGCGGTATAAGAAAGAATTCCTGCGGACGTGATTGAGACCTCTGCTGCTCTCCATGGCTGCTACCCAAGCAAAAGACATCCTTACAAGGCTTCACTATATGTAAGCACCCTGTAGAAACACATCAGGAAACAATTAGTTTAAAACAACTGTTATCCATTGTATTTCACAAAACACTGTGAGTAACACATAACAACTAGTTTACTTCTATTTGTGTGTGTGTGTGTTTAATAGCTACAGAGATGACTCTTACAACACATCACTGTGGTCAGCAGAAAAGAACACATACCTGTTCGCAACAGATGAAGAACTCTCTCCTTACAGCTACTCAGCCGTTTTCGATGACAGTGAAATGACTGGCTTTGACTTTGAATATGACTTTTGTCACCCTAAGATACTCACGTGCACTCCAGAACCAGATGCATTTAATCCCTGTGAAGACATCCTGGGATACAGCTTTCTCAGAGTCCTGATCTGGTTTATAAACATCCTTGCCATTGCTGGCAACTTCACTGTACTCCTTGTTCTCATAACTAGCCATTACAAGCTCACCGTCCCTCGCTTCCTCATGTGTAACCTCTCCTTTGCCGATTTTTGCATGGGGCTTTATCTGCTGCTCATTGCTTCCGTGGACGCCCAGACAAGCGGTCAATACTACAACCACGCCATAGACTGGCAAACAGGCAGTGGCTGCAGCACTGCCGGCTTTTTCACCGTGTTCGCCAGCGAGCTCTCGGTGTACACGCTGACTGTGATCACAGTGGAAAGGTGGCACACCATCACCTATGCCATGCAGCTCGATCGGAAGCTGCGACTGCGGCACGCCGTGCCCATCATGCTCGCCGGCTGGATATTCTCCATTTTAATCGCAGCACTGCCTCTCCTAGGGGTCAGCAGTTACATGAAGGTCAGCATTTGCTTACCCATGGATATTGAAACGGGTCTTTCCCAAGCCTACATACTGCTGATCTTGGTGCTCAATGTTGTTGCCTTCGTTGTCATTTGTGCTTGCTACATTAAGATTTACATCGCGGTTCAGAATCCAGAGCTGGTGGCTGCCAATAAAGATACCAAGGTTGCCAAGAGAATGGCGGTACTCATCTTCACGGATTTTACCTGCATGGCCCCCATCTCCTTTTTTGCCATATCTGCTGCCTTTAAAGTACCTCTTATCACAGTGACAAACTCCAAGATCTTGCTAGTTTTATTTTACCCTGTCAACTCCTGTGCAAACCCATTTCTCTATGCAATTTTCACCAAAGCATTTAGGAGAGATTTCTTTCTGCTGATGAGCAAGCTTGGATGCTGCAAGAACCGAGCAGAGCTTTACAGGATGAACTATTTCTCTGCTTATACCTCCAACTGCAAGAACAGCAGCTCAGCACCAGGCCCCAGCAAAGCCTCACAAGCGCTGCTGCTCTTGTCGGCATTAGACAAGCCATATCCTGCAGGACAAGACAAGGTATCTTGCAATGAAAATTAAACTTGGGTGCCAAGAGAAGTTGCCAAAGTGCAAGTTAGCTGTGCACTTTGCACGGCTAACTGCAATTATTCTACTGAGTAGGGATTATTTTATACTATCACGAACATTTGACAATAAATAAAAATGCCAATCGATAGTTCTTATGCAGCATAAGTGTTCTGATGTGCAAAGTCATATTTGCCCTTTTCTTCTTTTGTAATGGTAGGATGGAAGGTGACTATTAGGCAAAACTCTTTGGGTGAGGAACCAGGGGAGCGCAGGAGTAGCCAAGGTGCTCTTGAAGTTAACAGGTTCTGCAGTGACTGCAGTCTGGCTCCTTTTTTACCATATCTGCTTCCCTGGGGTAATTAAAGCCTGCCTGCTACCTTTCATGCTGTCTTTTGCCATTCTGACCAGCTGTGCTGGCATTGTTGGGTTAAAGAAAAAGGCACTAAAATAGATGTCTCCATTTCATCAACAGAAACTTCCCATTACACAGCCACCTACATCCGATTAAAGAACAGTGTTCAAACAGTAGGTTGTAAAGATGTCACCAAGGAGAAAAGTTGACCTGCTGAACCTTTGTAACTAGCAATTTCACAGTTTACATTAGATCTTAGTTTGAGCCAGTAGGTAATTTACTTAGAATTAACCCATACACTTCCACGTATGATCTGGAAATCACAAAAGATGCAATAGCTGTAAAACCCCACCTGCTTCACACAGGACTGTTTTGTACATCAGAAGTGCACATCCACAAATCACGTAAACTGTAAAGGCTTCCTCTCAGCAGCATGCACAGGCAAATAAGTGATGCCTTGTTTTCTCTCCAGGGACAAATCTTGGGAATTATTTTCACCTGCCCACCCTCCAGCATCACTGGCATTTGGGATTCACTGGGAACTCCTTAGCACTCACAGTCCAACTCCATTCCCAGCTGAAGAAGCAGAGTAGTTAGTTTTTAGCAACTGAGTTTTCCTATTAAACTATATCTTTTCTTTCATAATGCACTGCCCAATGCCAAGGAGATCAAGATTTGTGGCTGTGTTCTTAACTTATGTAAGAAATGAGCACTCCTTTGTTATTGCAGTGTATTTACTTTGTCTGCAGAAGATAAGCTGTCACCCTTACACAGTTACACTCTTACACTTGTGAGCCAATACCATACTACATGGAAATGGGGAGATTCAGATGTATCACCTCTTACCTGCATCATGTGGGTCAAAGAATCTGTACTGGGTGACAAGCCGCAGATCCTACTGAATGCCAGGCAGGCTCCCCATGGGAGGCTATGTTCTGCACTGCCCGGTCTTCTGGAAGTGAGGGGCTTAGTTGTTGGAAAGTTTACAGTCCTGTGGGCAAAAACAGATGTAAAAGCTGTGGCTCAAGCCTCTTCTTGGGCTGCTTATTCCTCACAGGATAGTTACGTTGGCTCTGATGGGAGGAACATACAATTGCTTATATTTTGTCAAACCAGTATTTTAGCACATGACCTACACATGACAGTTTGTGGCTCACAGAGGGTAAATCAAATAGATTTTATTTGGGTTCGTAGTCAAAGTTTTAGCATCTTAGATCACATTCTGTAGGTGACATTCAGAATCACAGACTCATCATGGTTGGAAAGCACCTCTGAGATCATCCGGTCTAACCAAACACACACAAAAAAATCCTACAATCTCAGCCATTAGAGCATGCCCCAAAGTGCCACAGCTACAGAAATCTTAAATACCTCCAGGGATGGTGACTCAACCACCTCCCTGGGCAGGCTGCTCCAGTGCCTAATTCAGTGAAGTAATTCTTCATATTTATGGTATCTGAAGACAGATCCTCAGCAAGTATAATACGCAACTTCTCTGCAGTTAGCAGAGCAGTGTATGATCTGAGCTTACTCCAGAACAGTCACAGCCCAAAAGTTCTTGATGCCACCAGAAGTGCATACTCCAGTACATAAGAAAACAGTATTACTGCAGTCAACTTCTCACCTTTCCTTTCTCCACCAAGCCCTTTGCTTTGAAGTCTGTGAGAGCGATAGAGTAAAAATCTGTGTTCCAAAGCACACCTCTAGTTCCTGAAACACTGCACTGCACATTAAATTTGCTTCACATTAATGAAAGTGATTCTTTGTACTAGTGACTGGTTTATCATTAGCTTATAATTGTGTCAATTAGAAATAACATCTCGGACCCTTTCTTACTTAATGCCGTGATTTCAATCAGTATAATGTGATATATCATACACGTGTATTGTATAATATGATATACCAATTTCAATCAGTATAATCAACTTAAAGCCATGACTGCAATCAGTATAAAAACTCTGTATGTAAGTATGGCCGTACTTAGGAATGGTTCACACACACCTGGGGAGCGGAGCAGAGGAGAGCATTAGAACTGTACAGTTTAGCAATCGGTAAAAGTTCTGTAGTTCTGTATGATGCACCTCTTTGTACACGTCAGCTCCTGAGCTTGGCAGATGAGCAAATGGGACTACTATAGGATATTTTGCTGTAATTGAAGCTAAAGACACCGTTTAAAAAAAAAAAAAAAAAG
>VZRU01010632.1:1204077-1249578 GCA_013398155.1 Pedionomus torquatus
AGGAAAAAAAAAAAGGCAACCTACCTGGCCTAAGGCTTTGCAGTCACTTATCTCAAAAGTGATTTTCAAGACTCGTTTCTTCAGACAGCACACTGAAGAGTCCTGCACGTGACAAAACAATGTCTTGAGTGGGCAATTGTTGTGGTCTCAGCCAAATTTACCAAAACCTGATTAACAGATGTTCCCCCCCCCACTTTGGGTAAAAGAGAGGAGAGGAGTCCTCAAACCAGGAGAGCAATAATCAATTTACTTAAATTATGCTTTAACAGGACAAGAGCCTGCAAGCATATCCTTCCTGTCATCTACTATATAACATTAGCAGGAAACTACAGGCAAGAAAAATGAGTTAGAAGTAGTGACAACCTATAGTTCCTACCTTTCAATGCTGCTAAGGTAACAGCAAAGACATATGGGAGCTGAGGAATTTTTGCTGGAATTTACCTGCTGTAAGTTGAATTAGAGCTACCATTTAGAAAATAAAAAAAAAATAAAAAAAAAGAATATCCACAAACCAGAAAAAGCCCCATAAAAGTAATTTTATATACTTCAAGTTTTTCTACACACAAAAGTATGCAAATAAGTAAAAGTACCACTTATATAAGAAGCTTTAACGTGATTCTATCTCATTATTTTTGAGAAACCTACCTTCTTTCTGGTATGAAGTTTCAAACAGGCCTTTACTGAAGTATCTTCAGAGGCCAAAAGTTGTATTACACACCTTCTCCCATCACATCTGCAGCAATCTGCTTGCTAAACTCTAAGTAGTGGCAAGCAAGAACATTAATACAGTAAACTATTCAGATCAAAAACATTCCAGTCTGATTATAGATCAAGTCAGAAGGTACAGTAATTAGCTAACTGAGCTTAGATTTTAATAAGAAATGCCTGTCCAGGTCTCACTGGATGGCAGTGCAGCCTTCTAATGTATCAGCCACCTCTCCCAGTTTTGTATCATAAGGAAACTTGCTGAGGGTACATTCCATCCCTTCATCCAGGCCATTGATGAAAATATTGAAGAGCACTGGACCCAGTACTAACCCTTAACTCCTCACCTTAATGCAGGGGTAGCTTTTAACATCACAACCAGAAAGATGCAGCCAAGAGGAAAAAGGTGCCCATCTCTAAAACTACCTAAAACCTAGGTAGTCTGTAGTCACTTCATTTTATAGCAACTAGTAAAAACAGATCCTATTCTCAGAAGCAATATTCAGACACCACATAGTGTGTAGTGAACGGTGCATATCCAGTCAGGTCCTGTACATTCCTGCCCTGCACCACCTCTGCTTCAGGAGACTTCAGTCTTTTCTGAAGCATCACTATGCTGCCAGAGCATGGTCCCACAGTTCATAATATATATGTTTATGGAGCATAAACCCCTCAGAACCTGAGAGAGTGCTGAAATCTAAGAGCAACTATCATGTGGTAAGAGCTGTATTTCCTTCATATTTATAGGTCTGAAGTGTAGCGTAAGTGCAGCTACAAGTCAGCTGAATGGGGAAAAAAGCATAATCGTGTGCTGCAATATTTTAACTGTCTCTGAACACACAATTTGTCACATCCCAGCAACACTACCACTAAAAGACAACATAAATGCCACACCTGGGTCAGGCCTTCTAGTTCAGTGTCCAGTCTTTGGTATAGGACAGCAGCAGATATACACATTAAAAAAAGAAAAGCATGCAAGAAACTCAATAGTTGTTAAAAACCTACATCCTGAGGGAAGCATCCCTATTGTTTATGCCATCAGCACAAGTGTTCATACCACTATGAACAAAGGTTGGCTTCCCCTCCTTCTCCTTCCTTCCCTACATATTCCTTACATCCTATATTCCTTCTATATATTCTGACCTCTATTTCTAGAGGAACAAGTAAAAAGCTAATGTTGAGGACTGCTGGGAATGCAGTTCCCATGGCTGGGTGAGCTACTGTCATGTGCATGGTTTGTACACGTTTCTCTAAGCAAAATTTATATTTAGGGAACACAAAAACAACTCTCTGCAAGAAGTGTATATGACATGACATTTTATTATTATGCACAATGTGTATCATTCACAGCTTACTGGTCTGTAGTCCTAGAACGCAGCAGATACGTACAGAAGCAAACTTAAATGACTTCGCATTGACAGTGAAAATAAATCACATTTTAATGTTAAATCACACTATTCATTGCATCTCAGTAGACAGAGGGTATAGAATAAACAATAATTCTCCTATAGTGAGAGCACAAGCATCTTCCACTCACATTTCCTGACTTACATGTAAAGTGCCTGCCTTCAAGCCAAAGTCAAAAACCTGCAGAGGGAAAACAACAACAAAACAGCAGCAACAACAACAAAAATCAAGGGAGAAAGGAAAGAGGAGAAAGAAGTACACAGCTGAAACAGCCACAGGTTTCAGACTTGCACAGATGTTGCTGGTGGTTTTTTTCCTCCCTTTTTTAAAGTCAGCAGCCTTTGAAAAGAAATAAACAGTATCACCAACAACTGTATCATTTTATATTTCAAGTCACGCTTTAGCTGTTATTTTAAGAAGTGGGAAAAAACCAAACAGAACTGAAATTTGCTAAATATAATTATTTAGAATTCCAAGACTTTCTTGAATTACTTATAGACTCAACATTTCAGTCTTTAAACCTCTTCATTTCAAGGACATTTCTTGAGTAGAAAAGTAATGAAATAATCAGAAAAGGAATAGCAAAGACAGTTGACTAGCTAACAATACAGTGTTTCAGTCTGCATGTATTAACAACACTGATTTTGCATATTTTTATCCCAGCTTTGTTGGTTCGGGTCTGGTTTTTATGGCAAAATAACAGAAAGTCTAGTTACTTCACAGAAAGTTTATAAGGAAATAACACCACAGTCTTAAAGTACATACTTCAGTGAGGTTTCACCACTCTGCATCTCCAATGGCTTTTGCGAAAACATGGTCTTTACCCTCAAAGGACATCACTCCATCTTTTAAGTAGAACTTCCATTTGTTCTTAGTTCGATGTATCTGATGAAAAAATAAAAATAAAAAAAAAAAATCAACGTGTTCCCCTGCCCTCTCAAGGTAACAACCTGCTGATTCTTAGGGCATACACTCCCTCCTGCCCTCTATCCTCCCCCCAGCCCTGTGAAGAAAAAAAAAAAAGGCACAAAGATAGCTGTGTGACAGCTCAACACTGGCAGGGAAACAAGACAATAATGGAAGAATTTAATTAATGTATCAGTCCCAAAATATACTGCACCTTACAAACAAGTATAGCTTAACTGAAATGCAGTGCTTTTCTTCTCCTGTAGACATTGCAAAACAATATTGTTTGCACAGAGCCATTAGGATAAGGCTAAAAGCAGGAAAACTTCACTCAAAAGCAAATACTGCCACACAATACAACAGGAAAGAATTCGCACATTCTGTTTGGTTTTTTTTTTTTAAGAAAGTTATGGTTTAATACTAAAAGAAGGAATTTTAAACATCTCTAGGAAATTCCTTGGCTTTTAAGGATCAGTCTATTTTCAAGTCCAGAAAGAAAAGAGAAGGGAAAACCAAAAGAAACAGGACAGTAGTTTTGACAGCATTCTTTTATAGGTAAAAAGTTAATTTAGTGGTTAACTATTTCTATTGGTTTTCTACTACACCTACATGTTTTATTAAATCTATATAGGAAAGGGGAAGTTACCAACATCTTTCTCCAGCTTCTGTAACTGTTAATTTCCAATAACATCTGATCTGGTTTCCTATAGACATGTCCGATGCTGAACTTTATCCGTTTTTTTATATTTTCAAACAGTTCTTCACCTTATTACAGACAGAACTTGTTGTAGATAACAATATCCACTAGCTATAGCATCTATAACATCAAACTGAGTTACAAAGCTGCTGTGTGTACCTTTTCAATACAATATAGACACCGTGGCTCAGTTTCAGATGCATTTTCTACACACATGCCTATAACTACATTTTCCATTACAACTTGTTTCAGAAACACTCAACCTGTTACACTTTACTAAAGACAATTTTCATAGTAGCTCACTGTTTCCTAAAACACAAATACCATTAAGGCAGGCCTAGTTGAACACAAAAAATTATCCCTAGTCAGTTTTGAAAGAATAAAAGCCAAGGCACATTCTTAAGCAAACTGTAGTCGATTTTCCCCCTACTTGATTTAAAATAAAAATACACATTTTGTTTTGTCAGCTTTCAAACTACTGACATATGGTCCAAAACCATACCAGAGTCAGAAATACTTAATTTGATCTTCAAGAATTGAAAATAATGTTGAATTTTAAACCCTAAAATGGAGGATAAAATAGCCCTTAACAGCTTTTAGCTTTTCAGATCCAAAAGAATCCTAGCAGGAAAATCTCTCAGCGAGCACTTCAATGACAAGAACATAGAAGAAAGTGCACACACTCCTCTTTCTGTTACTCATTTCAAAAGTCTTAATTCATGGCTAAAAATGCATACATAACCATGGAGCTGCTGATATTACATAAAAGTTAAGGAAATGCATAAGCTTTTGCAGCTTTATAAATCTCAGTTTTGCAAGCCTTGGTTGCCTTTCCTTTTCCTTTAATTGGCCATTATGAACTCGCTAATTATCTTCATTTTAGAAAACAGCAGGTAAATCTAAGTCTATTGTCACATAAACAGGTAATTTAAATGATTTTTACAGCACTAGATTTTTTTAAAAAGGCACTGACAATAAACCAGGCATAGATTTGCTGAAGATACTATTTAGAATTATCAAGGAACAAAGATAAAACTATATACTGTACCTTGTCATACTGACAAACTATCACATTGTCGGTCTCAAACAAGTCTGGAATGTCCTGTTCACTGACGTCATCACCAGAATTTAAGGGGTCCTAGAGATTAAAATTGCATTTTATACATCTTCAGAATAGCATTGAATATATTTGACATCAAATAGACCTAGAACAATAACAGTTACCATTGCTAACTGATAAAGTTGACTCCAGGAACTAGAATACTAATCAGCTGGTATTTATTTGAAGTCCAGATGCTATGAGCTGATTCTATCATGAATCTCCAGATAACAAAATTGCAAGTCTTTAAGAAAAGCCTTTTTCTAGGAAACATGTATTTATATCACACTGTTCTCTGTCTAAACCACTGTGGTCTTTCAGAAGGAAAAGGAACCCAGATTTGCATCCCCATCTTACTTAAAGTCTGCTGAGGCCACAGTTTTACCATAGAACTTTAATACTGGCAAATAAGTATTTTAATTCATCCAATAAACTAAGGACTTCTCAATATCTCTTTCATTTGTCCATGCTCCTCAAAATGAGCTCTCTAGTAATGTCTATAGTACCTCCTATCTCAAAAGGTATGTAACTTAACTATGCATTCTCTGCATTCAAGTTAACTAGGAACTGCATCTGGGTGCAAAACAGTCAAGATAGATACACTACTGTAATGTGTTTCACAAGGCTTAAAAGTAAATTACCTCCTCAACTAGATCTATTTGGGGCTCTTCATTACCACCACTACTGCTGCTAGACTCTGTGTTTGAGATGCTGTCACATTCTTCATCATCATCTTCCTCATCCTCCAGAACTTTCAAATCCTCTGATTCAATAAAGCCAATGAATTCATTCTCTTCCCTATCTTTTGTATGTGGTATTTCTTCCTTGGGAGAAACATCACCAGTACCATCTAGCTGAATTATGCCTTCAATGTCACTGCAGATATCCTTCTCTGATCGTAAATTAGATGCCATCTGCTCAGTAGGTTCCATCTGACAGGAATAAAAGAGACCAGAGACAGCTTGTGAATTACCACCACTGTTCGGCAGAAAGCCTGAGACTTTTGTTTAATAAAGGTACAACACTGGGGCACAAAAATGACAGTTTCAAGTCTGGGCCTACTTGTAGACCCCAAATACATTTGTAAATCTTGTTCTTACAGCTAGCCTTAAATGGAATCCATGACAAATATTTCCCAGCAATACAGAAAGACATTTTATTGGGCTTTTCTTTTAACAGTACTGTAACTCAAGCAACTAGTTAAGAAAAAGATGATTGAGTGCATCTTTAGAATTTCTATCACAAAGAAAACTCAAAAAAGAAAACAAGCAATCAAGAAAAAGGAGACAAGCTCCACCCTCAAAAAATGTCTTTTACATTTTTACGTAAAAGTCAAAATTAACTCATCCCTTTCCCTCAACTCAAAATGCTGTGTTTAAATAAGGTATAAAAAGCAGAGAGAGACAGTAAATATTTCAGTACTTCAAGTCAGTGTTCATAGAAGTGCTGGAACTTTTAAACGGATCATTCACAGGAGCATAAAAGGGCTTTAAGTTTTTAACCATTTTCAGTTTCTCATTAAATCTTTATTGTAGCATGTAATTCACATCCATATACACCTTCTAGTTCAAGAAAAATTAACCCTTTGTTTTGACCTTCCATTGTTAGTACAGACAGTCTTCATCATCCTGCCATCAAAGTTCAGGTGAACAACATAACATGCCTTCTCTTTGCAGTCATTTGTCAGTATTGTCATTAAATTTGCATTTAATAAATACACTTCAATCACATACAAACACTACAATTCAAAGTCAGCAAGCCAGCATGAACTTAAAACATCTGCAAATAATTTCTGAAACAAAAATTAGATGAGGTCAGGAAAGTGGCCTGTTAATTAAAATAAGTTTTCCACACAGGTCTAGCTGAATTCTTGTTTCCTCAGGATTTTTTCCCAAGGAAATACATTTCCTTCCAGCAGATTTTCAACTATCAGATCTGAATTTTCATACTCAATATGCATTCTCAATGCAAGTTAAATAGTCTTCACACATCACAAGTTAGAACTAATCCCAGCTGACGCAGCAAAAGCAATTTGCCCACAACTGACCAGTATCCACATGCAGATTCAGTAACAGAATGAAATGGAAGTTCTCAAAGGGTCATTCATGTCCGCTCAATTGCAAAAAAAGAAACTATTATTCCCCAAAATACTCAGTGAGTCTATCTAACCATTACACTTGTAACATGTTTTACAATGTAATTCTCTTCAATCCCAGTATTTTAGCAATATTTGTAACAAAGTCTTAATGTAAAAGTAAGCACTTTGCTACTACTATTCAAAACGAGATCAAGAATTAACTTTAAAGTGGTAATAATTTTTATTATTATAATTTACACTTACAGATGTGTCTGATCATACCTCTCATGAAAACTCAACCAACCATCTCCAACAGATGTATTTTTACCAGTTGAGAAATAAAAGGTCTTACCTTGTCAGAGGAAGCAATGCTCTCCTGATCTTTCAGAACAGTGTTATCATCCAAACTTTTGCCCGTGATAATCAGGTCAATGATATCATCAGACACCTGTTGCTGCATCAGCCCCTGAGGGTCAATGTCTAACTGCCCCTCCATATCCAGCAGCACGCTGCTCGAGTCGTTTGCCAAGGATTCAGCAGGAGAAAACCCTTCAGAGGATTCTGGAGTAAACACAGCTGTGTGAAGATTGCTGTGCTGGGATTTTTCTGTTGAGCCTGCACACTGATTCAACACTGCATTAGTTGCAAGTTGCTGCTGGCTCACAGAAGGCTGCTGGACCAATGTAGTATTGGCAGAGTTCTCCAGGTGGTTTTTTTCTGTAAGAGCTGGTTGAAATACAATGGTCTGTTGAAGGGCGGTCTGTTGAAGGGCAGTCTCCTGGGGTTGCAACGTTTCAGCAGCTTCCTGGGCACAAGATGCATTCACCTGTGCAGCGCTGCCAGTGTTGGCTTGCAGAACTGAAGGCTGCCCAAGGGGCTGAAGTATCTGCTGAACAGGATGATGTAGAATATTTGCATCTCCTGAGGCTTGTGTAACCATAACAGGCACGTTTACCTTATAAAGGTGCCCTAGAAAGGGAAGAGTTGAAAACTGCTTCAGAAGGTTATACTACAGGTTCATGCAGGCCACTGTCCTGTTACCACTAATAACCAATAGCAAACACTCAGGCTGTGAGACACAGGATGTTTACAAAACAGTACTTTCCCCAAGCACAATTGCAGCCTCTAAAAACTAAGCATTCAGAGGCTTTGTCAATCAGAGCTTTCATCCATAACATCATGTTTAATACCTCTTTTTGGTTAATACCTCCACCATGCCCTGTGGCAGTAAGTTCAATAATTTAATTACATACTGGATTTAAAAAAAATAAAAAATGTTTGAAAAAAAAAGAAAATCCTGTTTTGATTTTCATGTCATTTCAGAAACTAAGGAATACAAGATGAAACAGTAAACTATTCCATAACTACAGGGATATTTCACCTTTTTAAGAACCTTTTGGTATCTCCTTTAAAAAAAACCTTGCCCAGTTTAGTTTAAAAAAGAAAAAAAAAGAGACTCCTAGCTTACTAGCTTATCTATCTGCTCTGTCTGAAGTGGCATGAAAATCACACCAAAAACTGACTCCTTAAAGTTATTATTAGTGTTAGAATTCAGATGCTAGAGCTAAGTTTCCAATTTCTTCTAGCTATTTTTTCCACATACACAAGCTTACACACACAGAGTCATTAATTCCAGCCCATAGATCTCAAAAACTTAGGAATTACTCCTGAAATAGACATCTAGTGACATTAATTCTCACCAAAGAACAGCTGTTTGAGGAAAGAGTCAATCTATGAATGAAATGAGCCTTCCACTCATCACACCCTAGGCAGTACAAGCACATTTTTGTACAAGCAGTACAGGTGGTTTAACCAGCAAAAGAGCGTGAGCAAAAAAAAAGGTTAATGGATGTTTTTTATTTGAATTAATGGATTTTATTTTAATAAGAAAGCAATTTGATTCTGCAGCACCAGAATATCTTCACCTTTTTAAAACATGGTGGATTGTCCCTGATATAGAAGGAGATACTTATAGTCTGGGCTGACAAAGGTTGTGAGCAATTTTAAAAAAAAAATATTAAAAAAAGTGGGATCTCCTGGCAGCCCATGTTAACTGATCTTGCAAGTGTACGCAACTGACACACTAACTAATCGATGTAACTACTTCCCCCATGCAGCAGTTACAAACTACAAAGGAAGAAGATAACAAGCTCTACCCACCTATACTTCACATTGTTACTTTTTTTTTTTTCCATCTCCAGTGCTCGGGACCACCTTTCAATATCCACATACAGTCATCACAGTATAACATTTTACACCTCCTCTTTAATCTTACCAGCTGCCGTCTGTAGCGTCACTCCGGCTGGTACGTGGATAGGATAAGCAATACCCGAAGGCAAAGTAATAGTTGCACCCGCTCGTGTCGTGCCCTAGAGACACAAAAGCTTTATTAAGAAATGTCACACAAACGTATCCAGATGAAACGTGAATGAGAACCTTTTTGTGATCATCTTTGCTAAAGAGTTCCTTCAGACTGTTGAGATTTAGACAGAGAAAGTGTTCTGTACTTGCAGGATAGTGACTTGCTGCAGTTCCTGTTTGCAAGTTATCACATTCTCTTTTTGTTAACAGAACAATCCTGTCAGCCCATCAATATACACACCCATCCAGGAAAGTATTTTTCCCCACTCAGAACCACATTTGGCTAGTCTTATGCATTACTTCACATGACACAAACTCCTTGCCTAGGCCTATGAAGTCATTTCACATTCTCTTTTTCTCATGGAAAGCTAAGAGTTAGACATACAGCTTCCTTTCAAACAGCCTACTCTGGGGAAATCCAAATTTTCAATTGGAAAACTTGCACATTACACAAACATCTTCCCAATATTATATTTCAGCTTGGCAAGCTAGTTAACTTCAGGAATTCAAAGTCATCAAGCTCTAACAATTAGTAGCCCCTCCCCAAATTTTGCCATGCCCAGGGTTCAGAACCTGTCAGTTCTAAAAACACTAGTTCTCTTCTGGATGATTTCTATTCCTGACAGATAATGCTGCCCACAGCTTCACTAGTGCTAGCATTTCCCAATCACGCATTATTTTAGCGCCCAGTAATAAAAATAATTTTTAAAAAAAAGCACTGTAGATGTGCCTTTCCACTGCACTTACATCCTACAGGCTAAATACATGTAACCATGTCTTCCAACACATTTCTTGCAGCACCACTTGCAAAACCAGCTGGTAGATACCCATCCTTCTTTATCACTCAAACAGACGCAGCAGAGGTACAGCTCTCCAATTTTGTATGGTTTTCATTAAAAAACAAATTAGGAAAAAAAAAAACAACAAAACAATCCACAGGGCTAGAAGTAACAACAGTGAGTTTCTTCAGCTGTTGATTCTCTCAGCAGGACTCCTGCTCCCTTGGCCACTATACCATATTGGACATATGAAATTGTCATAGTAAGTGCTACTTTTTCTAATCCCTAAATGCTGTCCTTAAGCATCTACACAGAGAAAATATTTAATACTTGTCTCCCCTTAAGTCTTTTAACAACCAACAAACTTAATCATTTAGAGTTCCAAATAATCAACATCAAAATAAAATGTCATTACAGCTACATACCAGGTCTGCTGCTGTGAAAGGCGGAAAACCTCTACCAGTTGGGATGACTAAGGAAGCTACATGGGAAAAAAAAACACAGGCATGTTACAAAAAACATTAATTTCTCTGACACAGTTATCTTTCAGCAAGCACTGCTGAAACTAAAGCAATCTAATTTCAGTTCATACTCATTAGATAACAAACAATTGTACACATCTAGATAAGACTCTTGAATATACTTCCCTTTATGTTCCTTCAAGCTTATGCTGTACTCAAGGGGGAGAGGTTATACCCTGAATTAATAAAACTTGTGTGTTGCTAAAAGCTGGTAAGCTGGTCTTGGAGATTGTTTTGGTTGCTTGGGTTTTTTTGTTTTGTTTTGTTTTTCTTTTAAAATGTTTCTATTTAACTATTTTATCTGTGTAAGTTGTACTGTAAAAAAGTCGCATACCATTTCTATTTATTACATCAACTTGAAGGACAGATGTGCAATGCTACCATATTAACATGACCAAAAACCACATATGTAAAATGTACTGCCTTGTCAACATGAGGAAAACATGCAAATGTTTTTCTGCACCAGAGCAAATCCAATGCTGCCAGTAGCAGGAACAGTAGGTTGTGATTTTCAAAAGGATCAAAACTGACTTAAGTGGGAAAAGATAAACCAAAGGGAAAACTTTCCCAGGCTCCAAAAAGCAAACAATTTAGGTATCCCTAACCATTTGACAGTCTCTAGTAATAGGACAATTCAAATCCCATTAAAAAAAAAAGCAAACAAAACCACACCACCAAACCAAACAGACCCACTTCATTGGCTTCAACAGATCATTTTGCCTTAGTTCCAAAACTTAGGAGTAACAAAGTAAAGTGCATTAAATACAAAGTCTCCAACAACAAGCAAACCCAAAAGTATATTCCATTTAACTACACGGACTAAATAAAACATCTGTCTCCAAAACCAGTCCATTCAACTACGAAGACTGTAAAGAGCACCATCCCAACCCTGAAGTGCACTATGACACATATTTTTACCTCATATGGGCTTTTTGCCCTTCACAAGGAAAGATCCTAACGGCCTCTCACACTGGAAGAAGCCTAAAAAGCCTCAGCTGAGCATCACACTCTACCATAACATTCCCACAGCAGTCAGCTGAATTTAATTGAGAAGAATAGGTCCTGATGTCTCACACAGGTCTCTGTGAAAGTCAAGTACTTCTCTGCAATGGGAATACTCTTCTAGGAAACCTGACTGTAAGACAAACCAAAAAACTCCCCCAAAACTCCCACTCTTCTGTTTGAGCAAGGAATTACATTTTAACAAGTGCAGACACAGATTAAACTCCAACAGGACAGCAGAGCTGCATGGCACAAACATGCCATACAACCTCTGCACATATCATGCCATACACACAAGAAAATGGGAAACAAAAGCTTAATTCTACTGGTAAATTTGCAATCAAAGGGTAAACTCTGGACTTCTGCACTGCAAACAAGATGACTAAAGTTATCTTCACGTTTTGCTACAGGAAATAAGCAGCAGATTAAGAGCACATAGATATAACTGCATTAGTTTATCAAAGTTTAATTCATCCTTTATTGGTCAAATTTAGATTTCAAATAATTACTGTTCCCCTTCAAGCTAGATATATGCAGAAGCGCCACAAACCGAGATTACTGCAAAACCTTCAAGTCTTCCAAAAAGACTCTTGAATCACTGAGCTATTCTGAAAGTGCATCTGCTGTGTTAAACAACACCTGACCTGCTGAAGCCTGCAGAATACGGTGAAAACTGTGCGGCAACTGCAGGGTAAACTGCGGAGGATTGTGTCTGTGCCTGAAGAAGCCTTCTGTTGCTTTAGACTGCAACACCTTGGTTTCCCAAAGCTGCAGAAAGATTATTATTAAGGTCAACAGATACCAGCTTGAAAAACAGACCACATCTAAAACGATAACAACATATTCCCAGTTTTTCCAAGAGTAAATTGACTGACTTTATCCAATAAACATGATAAACATTCACTGCTGAATTTTGACTTCCAGCAGCCCAACAGATTGTTTGCAGGATATTTTAAACTCAAATTTAAGGCAAACGTTTGCATGTTTCAGAGGGCAAAGGAACAGCCAGGTACCTCATCTCGAAATAAAAAAAAAAAAAACAAAAAACACAACTTTTATTAATGTAGGGGAACCTAACAAACCTGCTTCAAATCTTTCAGAACCTGTTCCTCTACACCCTCTTCTGCAAAGAGTTCCCGTACACCTTCAATCACATCTTCAATAATAGACTTGTATAGTTTAGGCTATATTAAAAACAAACACACACCAGAATATTTTCAAGTTAAGAGGAACATTAACTCATTTGAAACAATAGCACGAAGTCTAATCTTGCTGCATAAACCACTGTTATAAACTGAACAGCATGAAGAGATCAGTGTACTAAATAGAATATTCTGTTAGGTGCAAAGGTCTGCAGGTTGTCTCTTTTAAGCCTGACATCCCTGGCAACAGACATCCCTGGAAAAATATTGGATTCGAGCCTCAAATTATCAGTTTCTGCAGGCTACAGAAATGTTTAGGAAAAATCCTTGGAACATTACAAAAACAACTGCTGTGCTATGTTTTCAAACAAGCATGTCTAAACTGTTGGTTTCAAAGTGACCTTTATTGCTTAGTATCATTCCCACAGTTATTGTCCCTAACTTAGAGGCCGAGGAACAATATAAGCTATTAAAAATGAGATGTGCCAATTCTATCAGAAGCATAATGCAAATAACTTGCAAGATATAATGGAGTTTGTTTTTTTCCTTTGTGGTAATAGTGGGATGCTTTACAGTAGTTTAGGAAGGGAAATTTTAACACTATAGCTATCAATACATATAATTAAACTTGCATTACAACGGAACTCCAACACAACATTTTATTCCTTCATCTGCCTGTGTCAGTGATTAAATACTAATCCTCCTGTCAGACCTGGACAACAGACACACATAAGATTCACCCATTCAGATGCAAATGCAAGATAATGAGCTTTTAGAAATTTTAAGCTTATTAATCCTGACTATCATTACCACCAGTATAGCCTATACAAGGTGAAAGATGAAGCTGAGACTTTTAGGAAATCTTAGAAGTTAAGACTCTGGGGTACTAATTTACATTTTTCTAAATTTACATCAAATTAATATTATACTGCTCTGATGTTCTTGGACTGCAGGTGATAAATAATTTGTTTAAAACAAACAAACAAACAAAAAACCCAAAACAGAACTAGGAGTGATACACATTAAAAAGTAACAAGTTAACTTTTTTGCAAAAAGCGTATCAACACAACATATCACTGCTTTAAAATAACAATACTAGTGGGAGGTTAGAGATCTCCAAGAATTTCCCTGGCTCATTTCAGGATACTAGAAAGACCGGAAAAAAATAGTTACTGTTGTACCACTACACTAAAAGAGTTTGACTAGCCCAGACTTCAAATGCTTTGCCTTCACTGTTAACCGAGAACAGAAACTGACTTTAAATTGTTCACCAGGCCTATTCCTCTACTCAGGATTGCCAAAGTACATTGCATTAAACAGAGTTTTACAGTAGGTACAAATATTTATTACGCCATTTAAAAACTGCACGTAGCAACTGTAAAATTCAAGCACTATGTGCTTCCAAATTAGAGAAGAACGATTAGAGTACAGACATTGCTGTGCTCCAGCTTTACCCAAAGCCACATGGCTTTACCAGAACTGGCCCATCCATAAACACCCAGTGCCATAAACCTCCAGTTTTCTCCAGTGGGGTGGCAGGGAGGGACTGATCAACACGCCACCCCGACAAAGCCAAGAGCACATCTTAAAAGCAAAGCCTCCATGGTATGCCCGAAATTACTATCGTCCAAAGGACTCTCTAAAGCCCCACTTAAAGAAAGGTGGTAACAGATGAAACCCGGGGGGAATAAAAGCCACCACCTTTCTCCATGGCACCACTAAGTTTGGCTCAGAGCCCCCCCCCCAGCCTACAGGTGTGTGCCTCTGGCTCACACCAAACACTGACACCGTGCTCTTGCCCACAAAAGGCTTTTTTTACAACGAACCCTCCCTAAAATTAACGGCCTTCGAAGTCGCCCCTGGCCTTCCCTGGCGGCAGCTTCCAGGGAGCGTCCCGGGGACCCCGGCAGACGACACCGCCTCAGGCAGGGCCCTCCCGCAGCCCCAGCCCCTCCCTCCGGCCGGCGCCAAGGGGCAGCCAGACCCCGCCGGGCCGTTCGCAGTCCCCAGACCCGGCTTCTCGCCGCGGGGCCGGAACCGGGACCGCCAGCCCCTCACCACAGGGTTAGCGTGAGCCATGGCGGCGCCCGCCATGATCCCGCCTTCCCGCCTTAAGGCGCCGTTGCCATGGCGACGCGGCCTGCCCGCCGACGGCCCCGCCCGGCTCCTCCTCCACCTCCCTCCGGCGGGCTCCCGGTTTGCGTCTCCGTCCGTGAAGCACCCCGGGCCTTACCGGGCGTACCCCCTTTCTTCTTTCGGCTGCCAAGACCAGAAAGTCGGAGCCTCGCAAAGTGCATGGCCGCCGAGGGGCCTGGTTTGTGGTTGGGAGCCCGAGCTCTGGCCTAAAACCTCAGGCTTTCTGTGGGGAACAGCCCCTTAGTGCGAGAACACACCTATTAAAGCTGGCTATAGAAAGCATATGATTTTGCCCTAATAAACTCTGAAGTCATTATTACCTCATAAACGGGGAGATAGCTGAAAAGACCACTTAAGTAGCGGCAATCTGGTACAACCACTCAAATTATTGCTTGCATTTGCAGCAATCTGTTCATATGTTAATGCAGAGATTTACCAATTTAGTAGCTACTCATCTGGAAAAATGTTCATTAATCTCATATATGCAAGAGAATATATTCTTTGGTTTTTATACACCTTCTGCCTGTATATGGATCGATTTAACCCTGATGATTCTGAGAACCTAAAAATGTCAGCTCTTTTTCCTTTCTTTTTTCCTTTCTTTTTCTGTTTTTAAAAGGTAGTTACAGTGCTGTTTGGCTTGTGAAGAGGACAGTCACCCGTTTAGCTTTAAGGCTGGCTGACTTACACATCCTGAAAAATGAAAAGAATTTAATGAAAATGCTGACAGACCCGTAATTAGCTAGCTAGACTAACACCTACAATGAAAAAAGAAGAAGAAGAAAAAAAAAAGCAACATTCATAATAATATTGTAAGTTGCATTTTCACAATTGAGACAAATGCAATTTGCTATTGAAGTCATTTTGCTCTGCAACAAAATATGTTTAATGACACTGTCTGGGTCTTGAATTAAACAGCAATTGCACATTCAGCTGTTCTGTATGCCCTGTGTCATCACCAGAAACAGGCGAGCCATGTTACTTTGCTTATAGAATAATAGGACATCTTTTTTTTTAAAGCACAGCACTCATTCGAAACCGTCTGGGATAGTGCCTAGAGCATCATTACTCATCTCCTCTCTGGTCAGTCCCTGCATGATAGCAGAGAGAGCAGGAAGAAGGTGCCACCTTTGGGATCTCAGATGGTGATCCTGCAGCTGACTTTGACCTGTGCCTGAGGCAGATAAACCTGATGCAGAGCCCCCTATCACCAGCACACTCTACAACAGTTTTGGAAAGATGGAAGTGCAGAAACATTTATAAATGAGTTCCCTTCTTTCCACCGCCCTTTGTTCATCTAGGGATTAGAAATATGAACTATTTGTATGCCTAAATTCAAAAAGAGAGGTTGGGGAGCTTGATACCAAGCTGTCTCAGATTGTGGTTGGGTTACTTTGGCTATGTCCACATGAAAATTTGCAGACCAAAGGAAATTTTCTCCAGGTTGACGGTGTGCCTCTGTATTTGCATAAACCTATTGCATCCCACTAGTACAAGGCCCTGTGGGCCTACCCCATGTGTTTTAAATTATATCTTTTGTATCGCCAGGGAATACTAAAGCTCCATCACCAAGGCCAACATGGCAGCTCCCTTCACACAAAGGAATCTAAATCTCTCCTTTTTCAGGTTTTTGTTGAACTTCATGAGGTTTTCAGTATTTTGCCCAAGCTCACAAATGGCGGTTGAGAACAGCATCCAGGTTTCATCAGTCCTGGTCCAGCTTCTGATCCAGTTCTCCCCTGAGATGTGGTCCCTTTAACAGCTAACAAATTTTACAAGTCAGGCTATCAGAAATATTAGCATGCTGTTCAAACCCACCTGATTTTTCAGGGGTTTTGTCAGCTTTTGGGATAGTGTTGCTTAAGAGTACTTCAAACATACCTTTACTGGACAGGTTTTAATTTGTAATTATTTATACTTCTCTTGGTACATGATGTCTAGAGAAGATTATTTTTGGATTATGAACTTTATTAATCATTAAAAAAAATACCGCCTTTCCTCTAGAAACAGAGCCTGCAACAAACTCAGATGCTTGGTAATGAATGCCCTCTCCTGTTTAAATCCAGTATTGCTGCTGTGGATGAAAACGGCTACTCAACCGCAGTACTGCAGAATTCCTTCTCGAGGCATATTTTACAATTGCCATCTTGCCCTTCTTTTCAATTAAAGTAATCATTCCTAGGAGGAACTGGTTGTACAGTCCAGGCAGTCCTCACAGAGATGCCTTGGCATGGGCAGAACTGTAATTTCATTTTGAAGGTATTCTCCGACATGTTCCCTTTGTTTTCAGCTGTTGATTCATGGATATATAGTGCTCTAGACTCATAACCAATTTTTTATTAACAGTGTGATTTTGTTATAAGTGCCATCATTTCCATCCGAGTTCTGAGACAGGTAACACTGGAACCTATGATTTGTTCCTCTCTCATTTATCATGCCTGACTCCTGTTTCTTCCAGGGCCTCTCCTTTTTTACCTGATTTAAAACTCTTTATCAGAGGAACCGCCAAAAGAGCTTAACTCGCTTCAGTGACAAATTTTCAGGATACTGGGTAGAATAAGAAGGGCTAAATTAAAATGGCAGTGCTGATGGATTGAATCCACTGAATAGGGCTGTGTATCTCAGCTCCTTGATAAGCCCAGAGGCTTGTGTAGTATGACTAAGCCTAATTAAGGATGAAATAAGCTGTGCCTTTCCTAAATACTCACCCTGATACATATGCCTTACAGGGAGAGAGCATCAAAGCGAAACAGCAGCCACCAGCCACTTCACTATCACTGGAGAAGGACCAGCTACAGGGACGTGCAGAACACCACAGCGGCAGGGTGCAGCAGGAGGATAAGTGCCACCAGAAACACCAATCCTTCATAGCGGAATTAGCTGCTGGGACTTAACAGCCAAGCAGATGATTGCAGAAGTCCAGAAGCTTTAGTGTGAAGTTAAGTAAGAGCAGAGCAGCATGTTTTGGCTGAGGCCGGTTTGCTCTGTCTGACTTTGCACTAGGTGATTTGTAGAGAAGCAAAGCTGGGTGACCACAGCAGCTCCTTTCACCATCAGTGGGTTTTGCAGCACCAAACAATAACACTAAAATCATCAGAAAGTGACTTTGAGAGACAGGTTGGGGCATGGTTTAACAGTCATGTTCTCCTTTTTATTGCCTAATGGATGCTAGTTTAACTCTGATAAAGAATGACTCAGATAGATGGAAACTAACCTGCATTGCTGTAGTGGGTCTCGGTAGCATTTTTATGAGACCCTGGTGTTCGCTCAGGGTCATCTTCCCGAAGTTCCCTTTCAGACCAAGCATGGTTGGAGTCCCACTGTCCTAATACTTGACTATACACTCCTTTTTCCTCTTTTTTTTTCCCCCTCAACTCTACTTTTGTGTAGATCTACTCCGCACCCCTTTTGACAATGTTAGCCACAGAAACAGTAGAGTAGAACTGGAGAGGTGATTGTCCCCCTGTACTTGGCACTGGCCCCACCTCAAGTACCGTCTACAGTTCTGGGCCCCTTACCACAAAAAAGATACAGAGGTGCTGGAGAGAAGGGCAACAAAGCTGGTGAGGGGTCTGAAGAGTAAGCCTTATGAGGAGAGGCTGAAGGAGCTGGGGGAGGCAGAAAGGAGGCCTTATTGCTCTCTACATCTATCTGAAAGGAGGATGTAGAGAGGTGGGGGTCAGTCTCTTCTCCCAAGGAACAGGTGACAGGACAAGAGGAAATGGCCTCAAGTTGTATCAGGAGAGGTTCAGATTGGACATCAGGAATTTTTTTTACACTGAAAGGGTTATTAGGCATTGGTATGGGCTGCCCAGGGAAGTGGTTAAGGCACCATGTCTGCAGGTATTTAAAAGATGGGTTGACATAGTGCTTAGTGATGTGTTTTATTTATGGGCTGTTGTTATTTTATCAGACTTAGGTTGAACTAGATGATCTCAAAGGTCCCTTCCAACCTCGACAATTCTATGATTCTATGACTCTCGGTCACTCCGTCGGTCTCTTCTTCTCCCAGAACATCCTCACTTCAGATTTTTTCCCCCCTCAGACTTTTATTTTTGAATATAGAAATGGCAGTGAAAGTTATTCTGTATTAAACCCAAAGGGCCATCACAATGCAATGTAACACCAGACTGTACCCACTCACAACCCAAAATGCCAAATCCCGCTGGGTCTTGTGGGATGGCAAAGCGGAACTTGAGCTGATGCTTTTTCTTTAGTTTCTATCAGTAAGGCAGGGAGCATGAACATCACTTATAAGAAGTTATGATTGTTGCTGTAAAAAAATTACAGGTTGTTTTTACTAAGGAAAGAACAAGCATATAAAATAGCACATACTAGCCATAGCACATATTAGTAAACTGTCCCCAAAATAAATGCTTTCATGTTTTTACTTGTGTTCTAGCAATTTACCATCTCCATTTTTTTCCAGTACCTGAATCGTATTGTTCACTGATACTTTTTAAACATTGCAGACTGTTTAGGCTCTGGAAGGGGACTACACTTCTGCTAGACGCCTGCTTTCCATTTGCAGGTGCTCACTGAAGTGAATGAAGTGAAAATGGATGTTCACGCTATTTCCCAGTGTTTCCCAGAACAGGTGACTGCTTTGCTACAGAAACAGCAGCATAGGACAAGTCATGTGGTTATTTTACACTTTAAGCCCATTCTTTGAATGCTGCCCCACAAACACAAATATATTCCCCTATTTTCCCACAGAGGTTTCATTCTTAGTAACAGCTCATTTCAAGAACAGACTAGTGAAAGTCCTGAACAGTTGTCGCTACGTTATATTCACATATCCCAGAGAGATCAGAGGAAGTACTCAAGAGGGAAAAACAAGGTATTCTTTGGCTTACTATTGTTAGGCAAACAAGGCAGGAAAAGGGCTCGCTATAAACGATCATTAATGGAATACAGTGCATTGCTCAGCCTTCTGCAATTAGCTTTACCCAAGACAAGGAGTGATCTCCCCCACTCACACACAGAGCACAACTGATGACACAAGATCAACCAGTTAATTACAGTAAATGTAAAACAAGCTTGATGATTTTCTGGTGAGGGGACAAGAAACTGCTAGCTTGAAATACAACTTTATTTTTTTAATCAATATGCAATCTACAAAATGTTATTACAAGATTATCAGCATGATCTGTTTATACTTACACTGACAAAAGACCCAAATAAAATTATATTTTCCATTAAGAATAACAGAACTGCTCCAGAGTTATCAAAATTGTAGCTAAGATCTACTAATTGCAGCAGTTAGTAACTCTGTTTAGTCAGGAAAAAGACAAATAAATGTAAAATAGAGGTGTGGACATCAAGTCTGTCAAGCCAAAGAAATGCAACTAAAAGTAACACATGAAAACATGTTTTCAGATGTAAAGTACTTTTGGACAATTAACAGGGAATCTGAAGGAAAAAATAAAAAAAGCAAGGAGCATAAGGATGACAGTGACTTGGCATCATGTTCAATGGAGTGTGCACCTTCATCCTCGTTTCTTGAGAGCTGCTGCACAGAGGCAGCTGGACCACCGTTCCCCATCACTGCAAAGCTTCAGCTTTGACACCCCAATAACACCTCTTTTCCTCTCTTCTGTGCTCTTTTCTGGTTGGAATGAGAAAGCATTGCAGGTTGCTTACTTACTAGCATCAAGAATCTTCTACAATGTGGGATTTTTTTCTGCCTATTACCACTATCCCTTTCTTTTTTTTTTTTTTCCCTGTCCTTTATTCTTAGAGACTTTGATGCAGATCCCATTTTGTCAGTTAAAAGACTTCCATTGACTTCAACGGGTGTTTGAATCCAAAATTACATCAAATACCATTTACCTAGAGTAATACAATTGGTATGAAAAAGATGAACACAAATAGAAAGTTTGCCAGTTTCAGCAAATACAACACTTGGTAAATAAGGCAAACACACTACAAAAACAGCTGTTCTCATTGATTTATGTTTAAAATATAAAATCTCCCAAACCCTGCTGGTTCTATGTGAGGGAAACACAGATAATAGCTAAATATCACCCTGTAGTAGGGTTAGACTACTTAGAGCCCAGATTTCTAAAGAATCAAGTCCAGGACACTTACTCACTCCTGTAGCCTTCATAGGAAATGTTAGCAAATGAGTCTTAAATATAAGAATATTTGTTCAGGAGGTTATACTCAAAGGACATAAGACAGTGAAGGAGAAATATTAGAAAGGGGAAGCCAGGGTGTTTCTGCTTTGGCATGTTGTAATAGAGCAGGAAGTTAGAATTTTAAGGGGGGTGGCGGGAGAGGAGAAGGCAGACGACCCAAACTTTCATTAAACTGAAGCCTATTTTTAAATACTCTGCCAGCAAAGCATACAAACATCAGTTTGAGACTGAACAGCCTTAGGCTGCACTAGTTGATAGGTTTAAACTGAAAGCCACGCATTGAACAGAGTAACTTTCTCTCAGTGTGGCAATATTTCCATGGAATGAACTCCATGTGATCCTCATACAATTCTGCTTAAAATTAATGGTGAGTCCTGCAGGCCTCAGATGGAAATCCAAGACCCTGCGACACAGATAAAGCTGTAGCTCAACCTTTCCACATTAACGAGTTCACTAAGGCTGAATGATTATTTGCACCACACCAGATGTAACACAGAAACACCAGCCGAAAAGACAACTTGTAATGCAGCTGTTCATCACCATTCAAAGCAATAGCTTCTGTCTTGAGAGGTCAATGCTATTGTGGGCTTCTTAAAAACATAGAGTCATAGAAAGGTTTGGGTTGGAAGGGCCCTTAAAGATCATCAAGTTCCAGCTCCCCTGCCATGGGCAGGGACACTCCCACCAACCAGGGTGCTTAAAGCCCCATCCAGCCTGGCCTTGAACACCTCCAGGGATGGGGCATCCACAGCTTCTCTGGGCAACCTGTTCCAGTGTCTCACCACCCTCACAGGAAAGAATTTCTTCCTGAAATCTAAACTAAATCCCCCCTCTTTCAGACTAAAACCATTACCCCTCATCCTATGGCTCCACTCCCTGATGTCCCTCCCCATCTCTCCCGTGGCCCCTTTGGGTACTGGAAGGCTGCTATAAGCTCTCTCTGGAGCCTTCTGTTCTCCAGGCTGAACAACCTCAACTCTCTCAGCCTGTCCTAGACATCCCAAGATACAGCAGACACCTGAGAGAAGAAAGCAGCCCAGAAAACCACAGACTGTAATAGATTTCATAGCTCTGACATAACCAGGGACTTCAGCAAACTGCAGAGCTCTGACACAGTTCTAAGTACAAATGCCTTGCCCTAGCATACATGGCAATCCTTAGTTTGGCTGAGAAGTACATAAAACCAACATTAAATATGAATAAAACAAACCGAACATGACTTGAAGGTGCTAATGGCTTCTCCAGTCAAAACATGGACAGAGGATGCAACAGCTGAGACATATTTGGACCGCTGCTATACTCAAATGCATGCTTAGATTTATAAAATATAATCTGCTAATAAAAAGGGATATATAGAGAAGACAAAATACCATAATGGTCTATTTGGGGCTTTGGCAATGCAATACCCATAAAAAACCTGCCCTCNTTTAAATAATATAAAATTAAAAAAAAAAGACACAAAAAAAAAAAAAAAAAAAAAAAAAGGTATCAGGAGCATTTTTTTAATTTATCAGATTGTTTCAGACCTGGAATTACATCCCAGAAAAAATGACAAAGAGAATAATGGCTGAAGGAAAGCATGAAAACCTTTCCCTAAATGCAAGTAATTTGTTGAAAACAGTTACTGCATTGATACAGAATTAGTAGCTCAATCTGCCTGGCAAAGCCTCACAGCTTCACTTCTCTTGCAATGGTCTGTTCCTGCACTATTTCCCCACAGGAATCACCCTTAAAGCAAGTAGCCTGAGAACGTCTCCCTTCCCATGCGTGGAATGACTGTCTTCACAGTTACTCAAAGCACCAGCTCCTGTAGTTTCCAAACCAACATCAGGAACTTGCATCCTAAAGGAGATCCAAAGCAAATGGTAGGAACCAGCCATTTCTACAGCTTGTGGGGAAAACCCTCCACTGGTGGAAATTCTCAAAAGCTTCATCAAATGAAACAGGCCTGGACTGATTTACGCTTGCTGAGGATCCGCCCCTCATCTCATTTGCTGCAGCAGTGAGTAAAATTTTTCTAATGCTGGCAGAGAAATTTCAATCACATCTGCCATATGTTTTTTTTTTTACCCAAGAGATTACTCTGAATGAACCTATAAAGGACTGGGGAGGAAATTCTCACAGCCACAGAAAAATGAAGGATATTATTGCAGAGGAACTTTTCCCATTTTACCAATGAAATCACTCAGTTTCCAACTCATTAATTGAGGCGCTTGTCAAGAATAATATTACAACTTGTTCTATTCACATATATCGAGGAGAACAGAAACATGGGGGACTTCAGCTTTCAAATACCACTAAAAAAAAATGTAATTGGTCCTGCTGGACCTTACATAGATGCTGGTCTGCACAAAAGCGCTCTGGCAGTTTTTATTGCTCAATATTATATGTTCAAGTGACATGAACTCCTTGAGTAGTACCATTAGGTTTCAATATAGGGTATGAGATCATTCCCAAGTCATAGATACACAACAGGAAAACAATATATTACAATCAGTCAATTAAGTGCTCGCATCCTGCAGCTCTTTACAAGAAGATCTTACTCATACCAGTATTCCTGTGACAGGAAGTTTACTTGAACACAGGCCAGTCAAACCAGTACTCATTTGCAGAATTCAACTCAAAAGCTCTAAAAAAAGAAAATAATCCAATGACTGTGTTTATCCTAAACTAGGTCACTGCGCTTCTTCTAACAATAGCATTTCCTATGCAAATTGATTCCTGCTAATATCCTATGACGGTGCCTCCTGTCCTCTTTTACTGCATTAGGCAATTGCCAGCCTTATCCGGATCTTCTCCATCAAGTCTAATCCACTTCTTTTCAATTTCAACCTGTAGTTAGAAAACACAAAAAACCCAACAGAATTAGCAAATAACTGGGCACTGAAAGTGTGAACTGCAGCAATGGCACAAATAAAACCTTTGACTCAGAATCAAAACATTTCCAGACCAAATACATTTCAAAACCACTGCTCCCAAAAATAGCTCAGCTGAAGAAAAACAATGCTGCATTTTCAGTTCTGTTTTTCAGCATCATTTTTGATCAGACAAGGAATTACTTTTTAATGATTCTTTTGCTCAAAGTCATCATCACAAGTGCATGCAAGATATGTTTTGAATACAAAGCACTTAGAAATACTGCATGGGCGAGTGAGGAGGAAGAAGAGGAGGAAAAGCCCTAAAAGTACCTGGCAATTGTAAAAGGCTTTCTGAACCAGGTGTTTCTGGGGCTGCAGATCACTCTCTATACCCAGCGATTTGACTTCTGTTCCTGAGGCACATGTATCATGAATGACAAACTGGACAGTAGCAAATGGATACCAGTCAGATGGGATTTCCTGGTCTGATCCAAGTTCCAGTTTGTAAGACAGGCTGTGTGGATGATCTGAGCCTTGGAAAAGAAAAAAAAAAAAAAAAAAAAAAGAAAAAAATCAGTTGTCTTTTTTTGTTTGTTTACAGTGCAAGGTTATTCTGCTAGCAAGAGAACACAGCTCTATCTGATTAATGCAGAGCTGTTGTGATGACACAAGACCATTCTATCCATAATCTTTTGCTTTGTGGGTGAAGGTGGCCCTTTTTGTCTGCTTCAGCACACTTTTCACACCCATGGCAGTTTTACGAATTAATTTACACAAGAATTAACAGATGCCTCCAGCTTCTGATTAATAGAAGAGTATTACAGAGTCAGGGATCTGTTCTAAATTGAGAGTATTAGGGGAAAATCTCTTTTTTTTTCCCTTTAAAAATACATTTCTTAATTTTGTAGAAAAATATAAACTGGAAGGCCTTCACTTGGCCAAGGCAGAGGTGCTGCCCTGTGTCCAACCACCACCCTTTCCCAGACCTCTCTGCTGTAGGAATTTTACTGGAGTGTTTTTTCAAGTATACCAGCTATTTTGTGTAACATCATTTATTACAGTATGTCTATGGCAGAAAGATAAAGGTGCTGCTCAGAGTCCTGCTCAAACAATATATATCCCAGCTGCAAGGATAAGGGCTACCTGCGCTCCCTTTCCAGGGTTGTTATTGAAAAAGAACATACGCCATTTATTCCAAACAAAAGTATTAGTAAAGTAACTGTCCTATTATAAAGCAGAGTCAGGAAGGACTGCTCATGTAGTGCAGCATATTCTAAATTGCTTTAATCCAGCCTTAGATCCTAGAGATCACTCGCTTTAAAAGCATTTCTTACATGTGGCAATGGTAAGGAAAGCATTTCATAGAATCATAGAAGGGTTCAGGTTGGAAGGAACCTTAAAGATCATTGAATTCCAACCCCAACCTCCCACTGGACCAGGCTGCTCAAAGCCCCATCCAGCCTGGCCTTGAACACCTCCAGGGATGGGGCATCCACACCTTCTCTGGGCAACCTGTTCCAGTGTCTCACCATCCTCACATGAAAGAATTTCTTCCTGAGATCTAATCTAAATCTCCCCTCTTTCAATTTACAGCCGTTATCTCTCATCCTATGACTCCAATCCCTGATCAAGAGTCCCTCATCATCTCTCCTGTAGCCCCCTTTAGGTACTGGAAGGGGCTATAAGGTCTCCCTGGAGCCTTCTCTTCTCCAGGTTGAACAACCCCAACTTTCTCAGCCTGTTTTCATAGCAGAGGTTCTCCAGCCTTCTGGGCATCTTTGTGGCCCTCTGCTATTCTGAGAGGTCCACACCTTTCCTGTGCTGATTTCTCGTGGCATAGAGGAATACCAGGTTGAAAAGCCATCTTTCCAAAGGAACCAAGGTCAGTAGGCTCACTGTGTGCTCAACAACAATAGAATAGAATAGAATAGAATAGAATAGAATAGAATAGAATAGAATAGAATAGAATAGAATAGAATAGAATAGAATAGAATAGAATAGAATAGAATAGAATAGAATAGAATAGAATAGAATATACTGTAGCTGCCTCTCCAAATTCTTCAGGGCAAAAAGTGGTAGTTCTGCATTTCTCCACTTCTCCAGGATTTATGCATCAGCATAGACAACTAGCTTTGGCTGCAGGCAAAAAAAAACCCAACAAACCACAACAAACAAACAAACAAAAAACAGAGAAAGGATTGGCTGTATTTTGTCAAATGCAACACCTGGCAGTGGGTATTTGTTTTTCATCCATTACACTGAACAGCATCTCAAAGTTCAGGCAATGCCAGCATGCACTGGCTTTCTCCAGTGGCAGGAATCGATTTCTATCAGAATGAAGGAAATACTGAAGATGGAGTTAGCATACACTTGAGCTGTATCCATCCTGTAGGAAAAACCACTATAGCACGCCACATCCACATCTCATCGGCATTTTGTAAGGCAAAGATAAATAAAAAAAAGCTACCTCCCCATTGCTTCTCGGAGCCTTGGGCTGGGTACATCCTCTGGTCTGTGCTGCAGGTTTTCCCTGCAACCTGCCTCACAGCCAGTTAGGATTTTAGGAGATAATTTACATTGGAGCAGTTCGATGGGCAGAGTTATGCCCATCTGCCACGTCTCCAGCTTCACCAGAACAAAGTCTAATTCAATAAACCATTCCCCAGATTTCATTCCAAGCCCAGCATAAAGTCAATCAGTCCCTAAAAATCAAGGCTTAAAGAACATGAAATTCCTGCCTATCTTAATCATACTCACTAAAACATATAATTAGCCAAAAGGAAAACAAAATGTTAAATAACTAATGTAATTAACAATTCCCTCCTCCTTCCTGCTGTTACACTCAACAGCATAGTTAAGGCTTGACTGCCTGGAAGAAAAGGTGAGGGAAGGGGAGAAAGGAATACGAAGTGTCCTTGGGATTATCAGCCTCTAAACTTCAGATGGGGAGGTCTCCAGCTCTTTTTCTCCCCCAGCTTCTTTTTGCCATGTTTAATAACAACAACAATCAGTAGCTTAAAAAGCCATTTGCCAACTGCAGGTGTTCCTCTCTCTGTTCAGTTGACCCCAGAGGCACACACACAGAAACACAGCAGCATTTACAGCCACCACTTTGGATAAGGGACATGTCATTGGGACAAGCACGATCCTTCACCATCTGGAGTCTGCAGGTGGCTGATTCACAAGCATCCCCTGCAGGCTTGTTTCCAGCAGTACATCGCACTATCATCCTTACCCTAAACGCTGTTTCTTTCTATAACTGCTCATCACAGTCAAAAAAACCCTGAACTGGATTTCAGAAAATAATGCTGTTACATACCTACTGGAGTCCTGCACCATGGAAGAGTATCAGCCACTGGCCACAGAAACTCCTAAGCATCTTTAAGGAATTGTGTAACACAGTGGAGAGCCAGAAACTGCTTGCCATGTAGAACGAACTGCTTCTTTCTACCAAAGCATGGCTACAATACATGCTCATAAGGAACTGGTTACAGATAAAACTCATAAACTCATCAACCTGAACTCATAAATGCAGCAGCAGATCTATAAAAGAGACTGGTAGGGATGACTGCAACTAATACTTTGGGGAATAAAGCTCCCCTAAATACAGTACAATAACACCTTTAAGGTGACTGGGCAGAAGTAGGTGCCCAGCAATGGTGATCAGGACAGAGAGATGGAAACCAAACTGAGCGCGACGAGCTGGAGAGTTCAGATGGAAAAGCCTCACCTCTCCTTGCAGACTTTGCAACCCACCTGCCACACCACAGAACTACAGAATTGCCTGGGTTGGAACAGACCTTTCAGATCATCGGGTCCAACCATCAACCTAACACTGACAAAACCCATCACTAAATCACATTGCTAAGCATTATGTCTACTTGTCTTTCGAATACCACCAGGGACTGTGACTCCACCATTTCCCTGGGCAGCTTGTTCCAAAGCTTAATAATCCTTTTGGAGCAGAAATTTTTCCTAATATACAATCTAAACCTCCCCTGGCGCAACTTGACACCTTTTCTTCTTGTTCTATCACCTGCGACTTGGGAGAAGAGATCGACCCCCACCTCCCTACACCCTCCTTTCAGGTAGTTGTAGAGAGCAATAAGGTCTCCTCCCAGCCTCCTCTTCTCCAGGCTGAATAACCCCAGCTCCCTTAGCTGCTCCTTGCAAGACTTGTTCTCAAACAGTCAAAGCACAATGCTTTACAACCCACGACAACCAGCACCTCAAACCATGGCCCATGACCAAAAGCAACATCACTGTCACTTCCTTTTTATGAAATAGCCTATTGTGTAGGCTGTGACTGCCATGTGTGCTTAATGAGTGCCACCCTGGAGCACACTACAGGACAGGGTCCGTCAAGTCACTCAAGCACAACGATGCTCAAGTTGCAAGCCCGTAAAGGTGCATCAAGGGAGTGCAATGCCAGGATTACACAGCGTGTGGCTGAAGCCTCAGGACAATAACAGAATACACAGAGACAGGTAAAACTATAACATTAGGGACTTTATTACTCAAATAGAGGAAGGAACAAAGTTGGAAACAAGTATTACAACCACCTGCCAGCTCACTGAGAAGGAAGTTGAAGGAAGATTAAACAAGTGTGAGGAGAAAATGGTGCTTTGTTGCTGAGGTACACCATGACAGGCAGATCTGCGTACCTCTGTGATGTGGGCTTTGTGCATGATCTGCTGCTGGTCATCTCTTGCTGTTTCCAAGCCCATTTCTCTTGCGCTCACACTCTCTTGTTCTATGGTCCCTCTTCCACACTGCCTGGACATGGTGGAACAATTTCACTGTTGGGGTGAGCTTCTCCATCCTAGAATCTGCCATCATCCCAGTAACAGGCTGTGACAGCAACACCAGCAGTGAAGCAGACCAGAAGTAGCATGCCATGCCACAGCCAAACTGTGACACATCATCCCATCTGCGGTACCACAACCCACCCAAGCTGTGTTCCTCTTGGCTCCAAAGACCTGCTCCACGCTCCAGTGGTGGTGCTGGGATGCAGCCTGGCGACATACTTACTCTTTGTGCCATTTGCTGGCTTGGGACACACGGACTGCACAACATCAGTAACAAGAGAAAGGTCCTTCATAGCAGCAGTTGCAAGACTAAGATGACACATCATGCCCTGGCTGTAAAGTAGTGCACTCTGCCTCAGGGGCTATGGTTGGCCAATGATCTGAGGAAGAGAATGAGTTTGTCCAAGAGCAGCAGCATCTTGTTTGGAGTCCATTTGTGGTAGCAGGAAAAGGGAGCAGATCTAAGGAATTTTGGAGATCAAATTCAGCATCTTCCTGTTGTGGGAAGAAGATCTACGGAGAAACAAATACCAATGGGAATTGTCTGGAAAATTGTTTTGTCTTCTGAGGAAGGGAATCCAGAAATAACCACTACTTGGGACTTTCCTGGACAGATATCTGATGGTAAACATTGGATGGTGGACATCTGCTTGAGCCCAGGCATAAATGGGCCATTCCTCTTGGCCTGCTGCTAAGGGCTGCTGTGTTAGACATAGCACAGTTGTGGTTCAGTACCATATAGCACTTAAAGTCTCTGATCTTATACTCCAGCTATTCCAGCTAACCCACAACCATGAGGTGGTCTCAGTGCTGGGATCCGATGAGTTCTGGCGTCCTTTCTTTTCCCTAGGTGGTAACCTGCAAAGTCAGAGATGATAGTTTTGGGATCTGGGTAATAAGGCTACTGCTCTGGGTCCTCTGGAGGAGCCTCCAGTGGACCTGTTTACTCCCAAAACACAAGGTTCCCCATAGCCCATCTTTCTCCTATACCAACATCAACATCAGAAAGAGTTACTCACCATTTCGCTTGCAGAGTTCCTCTGCCCACTGCTGGGCTGCGGTAGGAGCATGAAGCAACTTTATCCCATCGAGTGTCAGACAACAAAGTGACCAACACACGGTGAGGATCACCTTAGTTTTTCACCTAAAACTGGCCAGTCCTTGTCATCTTTCCTCCATGAAACTATTATCTCCCAGGCCTTGTATTACTCTGAAGTTAGAAGAAGAAAGAGAGGCTGCAGGTACAAGATCCTCTTGCAAAAAAAACCCCTGTAATGACGAATAAGCAAGATGTTGGCCAGAAAAAAGACAGTGGTGCAGAAAGACAAGTTGGATGAAGCAGGCACGATTTAAGTCTGTACGGTTGCCCAGTGGAAGCTTAGAAGACATATTCCAATGCGAGCCCAGCCATCCAAACTGTGGTCCATCAGGCATTTTGGAAACAAGACCACCTGGCCTGATGGAATCAAATCATTCATGAAAGGCAAGCAGATAATTTGGGGAGATAACTGAGCTTTTACTAGCTAACTGAGAGGACGGAAGCCCTGTGGTTTAGGTGTCCAGGCAAGGTAAGACTTTTGCAAATTCAGAGACCTTTCTTGTAAGTCTTTCTTGTTTTACATCTGAAAATTTTGCTCTTATTTTCTAAAAATATTCAAAATTCTTGTTCTGTTTCTCTGAAGAATGACAAGAAAAAAGCCAAAACAAACAAACAGATCAGTAAAACTACAATGCTAGATTCTAGCTGTCATTTAACATTCACATAGCACTTCACAAACAATCTGACTTTGCTGCATTTACTCACACCATCTATCCCTGTAGGAGTAGCATTCAAGCAACCTTGATCTGAGAAAGGCTCATGAAGACAAGCAATTTAAGTCAAAGAAATGTGCCAGTTACTTTAGTTAAGCAGTAATTCTATTATTGCTGAAATAGGTCTGGTTCTCAAAGCCTTGTTTTGAAAATGAAAACATCAATAATTACTAAGAACTGATTTACATTAGGATTATTATTAGAAGTTACCAGTTCCTGCAACTGCATCTACATGGGTGCATTTATCCAACCTTCTGGGAGAAATGCACAGGAAACAGGAGAGTGGGAAGGTACCACGACCAAGGAGCAGTTTGCAACAATACTGGGCAGGGATGGAGCCCACATCATGGGTTTGGGCTTTCATGGCTTGGGCTTTCCACCTACGCAGCTTAGAAAACAAAAAAGCAGCAGCTGGAAGTTGCAAGGAGCCCCATTATCTCCCACACTTGAGTCCATGCTGAGATGCTAAAGGCTGCCAGCAGCCACGAGCTCCCCTGGCTCCATTTCTCCGTCTTGGTTAATAACTGCTCCCTCAGTGGTTCCATGAGGCAGAAGAAAAGGAGCAATAATCTGCTGAAGAACTGTGGCTTTACAGAACAGCCCAAGGAGGGAGGTGTCCTTGCAGGAAGCATCACGGGGCACAAATTTACATGGTAAGAGATTAAAACACAGCGTTTCAAAGTTTAGTGTATCCCCAGCTCCCTGGGCAATAGAGGTGCATACAGTTTCTCCAGTGCTAAGACTGGCTGCAGTACCATGCTGAAATCCTAAGATGTTCTACATTTCCTTATATGATGCTCCCATTTTGCAAACATAGACTCAATTTGCACAAATGTCATTGGATCAACCCTTCAAAGTCCACAGCTATTTCACCTTTTTTAAAAAATAAAGCTAACACTCAAGCTCCAAACTCTCCACTTACATCTTGGAATAAACAGAGGCAGCTTTTAAAAATCTGGGGTATCTCACAGCTCACAGACTTTGCTTGGCCAGCACTCCTCCAGCAAAGCACTTTAGTAGAACCCAGTGAATACTAACATATTTCAATGTCTATAAACAGAGTCACAGTATAACTGTAGGCAACCTTTTCCTTTCTTCTTTTTTGAAGAAGCCTTGGACAAAGGCTTTTTGAAAGCAAAAGCCTGAACATATTTTTCTCCCTGCAGTAAACGTCTGAAAGTTTACATATTTCTATTAGTTTGACTGCCTCCAGATTTTTGGCACGCCTTGGGACAACTCTATTTTTAAACTCTTAACTGCACACAGAAAACTTGATAGAGATGTTTAAAATCTGACCAGGCAGTATTACTACCAAAATGTTTTTTTCAAAGGCATGAACATTTCAAGGATACAAATGATTTCGCAGATCTCAGCCAGATAAATTATTCAAATGTCAAAAGTTTAAGCTACTGATAGAAAATAATGTACGGCTGTAAAATGCCACAAAAACCCAATTCTTGCTTTCAAATAATAACATTCTGGAGTTAATTGTGCACATCAAGTCTTAAGGTGAATGAAATGAGGGGAATTAAAGACTCTGGAAGACTTATAATCTTTTTTAAGATTGCTTGACTAAATTGCTGACTTGATTTTGAATAAGCAAACTACGTTAAATAGCAAAGAATATTAAAAGCTACCCAAACAGTTAGTCCTGTAAGTCTTGGGAAAACACCCACAAGTCACAGCATCACAGTGCAAAGCCTCGAAGCTGGGAGCACCAGATAACCAGATCTACAGATCTGGAAGACCTGACGAACCTTCCTGTGCCCACCTTCCGCCACTTTCCATGTCTCTCCATCAACTCCTCTGCCTTCCCTGTCCATTTTCTAGTCTCCCCAACCCCTCCCTTACCACCTGCCCCTATCTTCCCCCTTGCTGTCACTTCTCTCCCCCCTGCAGCATTAATTCTGGCTTGGCTCCCTGCCTTGTGTTAGTCCGTCTGCTGATGCTGCGTCTCCTCCGCTCCCCCACTGCCCGTTGCCTGGCAGCCACCAGCATCCTCTCCAAGCAGAGCCTGGGATACCCAGGTACCAAGCAGCATGGAAAAGGGAAGGCTCGGCCAACTTGGGAGGAGCCATATGGCATTAGCCATAGGACCAAGCCAACTACAGCTTCTCCCAAAGCAAAACAAAGGGAAAAACAGAGATGGCATCAACACAACGTCATTTCTGCAGTCATGAATCTGACTGCAGCGACATTCGTGCTGTTCCTCCCATGGTGTGCGCGTCCGTAGAAATCAAAAGGCCCGATTGCTCGAGGTTTGAGAGACATGGCCTAAGCAAAACCCACAGAAATAATAAAGTAAATAAATAATAAATAAAGTAAATAAATAATAAATAAAGTATTAGTAAAAATACTAAGTCTCATCTGCCCTGCAATAATTTATACTCTCAGAACTGCCACATTAGCATGTTGATATAGGATGCTTTCAAATGCTCTTCTAATACCAAAGCCAATCTAGTTCATATAGAGACTCAGGATAATATTTCCTTTTCATTTCATTTAAATTTTCCATTTTTCTGTTGGTCCATTACTTCTGTCACTGAAAAAATGATCCGAAGTATTCAAATATCAAACTGTAAAAAAAAAAAAGTAGTCATAATTACCTAATCAATGGATAACATTAAATATCATTTACAATTAGATAGAAATAAGAAAAAAATATCCTCAGGTGGTTTTTTTTTTTGTCTTTACCCTTGTTTTCAATAGTTTTGAATGAGAACTCTCACCTGTACACACATCTAGCTATCAAAACATGGGCTTAGCACTAGTAAACCTGAAACCAGGACTGAACAAGCTTATATCTTTTCTGAACATTTTAAAGAGATTGTTAGTCCAGACAGTTAGGACACTACAAGACAAGACCCATCCATTGGTTATTACTACCCACTTACCCCCTTCTTAAAAGTTACAGATTTTACAGGTATTTTAAGCAAAATGCTTTAATAGATGCCCTTGTCTTACACAGATCCCCAAGGCCTCAAGTACACATGATGCATATCCAAGGAAAGGATCAAGTGCCTTCACTCTACAGAACTTGAAGAAGAGCAATATACTCCTCAAGAATTATTATTTCTTCAGAGAAGTTCTATATAGGGCTAACAATCTAGTAATGTGACTGAGAACTAGAATTTTAAAACCATCTATTTATATTTTTGTTCCCCCCCGATCTTATTTTCTCCATTAAATTAACTATTTTACTTAGTGGAAAATAAACAACTCCCACATGTGTGACTACAAGCTAAGCTGGTTTTATTGCTGCAAGTTTTTAGTGAGGTCCCACCACCAGAAAGGAGGAAGGATAAACTGGGAGGCATTTTTTGTCAGAATGTTTCTTGCCATACAATCTCCACACACAAACCCTCCAAGGAGGTAACAGACACCAGCCTTTGTAAGAGCACGCCCAACTACTCAACTTGCTTCAGCAAACCTTCTAGTTACATATCACACCTACCGTTTCTTGAATGATGCTAGAAAAGCCAAGGTGCAACAATTAAAATACTACTTTTTTTCTATTAAATGTGGGATATTGGGTGGTCAGATCAGTTTGCTTACTGGTGCTTGCTTCCCATCCCACCACTGCTCAGCTGGTACATGGAAAGCATAAACCCTTCCCTCTTTCTTACTATGGACTTGAGGTTTACTCAGAATGACAAGATCCACTTCCGTGATACTGCATGAGAAAAACACATCTGTCTCCATTCAATAAGGCAGGAAAATGTAAAAATGTGATTTAAAAAATAAAAAAAAGGTATGTATTTTCTTTTCCAAAAATGTTACTTCTTCTTCTATGAATACCACTGTACAGATAAAAACTCAAACTACGGAAGGTGACGGAGGTACACGAGCATAAAAACAGTGAAGACATGCACCCAAGCCCACAATTTTATAGCACAAATTATTTACTTGAGTTTTTATCTGGAAGCCTGTCTATCTTCCACACAACAGCCCTGTAGGCACTCTCGTATTTTGCTGTTCCAACTGAGACTTGTATTACAGGATCAGATTCAACCTCATGTAAAGAGCCAAGGCATGCTCTCCTATTCATTTTTGCTTTTAGGGACTTCTGTCTTTGGAGGTTCATGGTCCACAGTGCTTTGACCCACTGTGTGGGAACAGGAAAGTGTATCATAACGTTTTCACAGTATTTCACAGAGGATAAACGTGTTGGGAATGGAGCAGTTGAAGACATGTTTATAAAAGCCTGAAGTTCAACGTATGCCCCCTGAACCACCACTGCAGCCTTCACAGAAAAGGGAAGGTCTTGCTCATTATACCGTGTGCTGAAACGCATCAATTCCAGCCTACAGCCATCTGGGGGTGTAAACTTAATAATGCGTGATTGCTCAAATTCCTGCACTTTGACGCAGTTATGGAAATGGCATTCAAGAATGTCAATCCATTTCTTCTCTTCCTCCTTCTCAAAGTAACGCTCGTCCCTCTTCTGGAGCTCCAAGTCGTTCAGGGTTAGAAAGCAGTCAGTGCTTCCATTCACAAAGCACAAGCAGTAAATGTGCGTGATGACTGCACTTTCTATGAGTTTTCCCTCTGCCTTAGTGACTTTCCCCCAAAAGTTATCCACTATTTCTAGAGTCATTTCTTGCTCTTCATAATTCCTCTTTTGTCGAGAAATGGTAGGAAGTTTCATAAGCTCTTCCTCAACTGTTACAAGGAAATCAGTGAAGTCGTTATAATCCGTGGTGCCCAGCTTCAACATCTGCTCAACCTCTGGCTCATGGATCACTTCCACTTTGGGATGATACCTCCTTTTCTCTGTGTAAGACACATACTCAATCTTCACAGTATGGATTTTTCCTGAAACATTGTAGCTCTCTAATTTGGGTTCAGACAGCTTGCAGTGTGGCTGCAGCTGGAATTCCTTGAAAGGTTTCTCCAGGCCCTTCTCATAATACATCTGCAATACCCCTCCAGCTAGGACCCTAAGGTAAATGGGGCCCCATTGCCGAGAGGACATCATGTTCTTCTTCTCAGGAATCCTCAGCATGAAGGGCCACCCATCTGCTTTCCGACTCCTGAAGAGGCTGCGTGGGACAGCAGGGGAGAGAGCGTGCCATGCGTGAGCACTGGAGGCAGGTGGGCTTCCCATGGTGTCACAGCTATCAGCTTGAAGGTGCTCAAGCCTCTCACAGATGTAGCTGAAGGAGCCCTGGTTAAGGCTTTTCTGATCTTGCCAAGTTTCTTTGTCTTTAGGATGGTGTGCGCTCCTGTCAAGCACTTTGTCCTTACGGTGTGTGCTACCAGGAGTTGGTGACGTGCTGAGCGCACATCCTTCCTTCCAAAAGGGACTGGAAAAAGCACACTCACTCTGGAAGTATGGGAACTCCTCACAGCTTCCTGGTGGATTAGGACTTCCTTCGTCTGGCGACTTGGAGAGTGAAGTCTTAGATGGATGGTCATTAGGCGAGGTGTTCAAGGGAAGGCTGCTCGGTTTCTGTGAGGAGCAAATGGATGAGCAAATCCCCGGTGAGGGAAGAACGTTAATGTTTGATGGCCATTCAGGAATGGGATAAAGGATGTGAATCCCAGGCTTTGGGAAGCATGGACTTCCCGGGTAGTCTCTAGTCGGTGTAGTGAGGGGAGAGTTACTGGGGGGTCCAGGACTTAGGTAGAAGTCAACAACAGGAGACGAGAGTGGAGTGCTGCTTGTAGAAGATGACCTACTTGAAGACTCATGCACACTAGAGAGATTGAGTTTAAGGCCATTTGCTTTACAGTTGCTCTGATTATCAACCGATTTCTGAGGCGACTGGAAGAGTGGCTCGTCATCGAAGGTGACCCAATTTGCTGGATTTGTGGAACACATCTTGCTGGAGAAACTTGAGACACTTGCACGTGTATCACACACAAACCATCTACAAAGAAACAACAGACATGAGTAGAAATAAACTCTCTTGAAAGACAAAACAAACCCAACCCTTAAAAAAACCAAACCACGCAAAGCTCAAAATGTGCATGCAGTTCACAAACCCAGTATAGCGTACTCTCGTCTTTTACATATAGAATCTGAGACAGAAAAAAAAAAAATAAATAAATAAATTAGAAGGATGAGAGGCAATTGGGGTTTTTTGTTGTTGAAAAGCTGTAGCAACTCGGTGCTGATGGCAGAGACACAAGAACTACAGCCATCAAGGCAAAACCAGCACACCAGGATGCACTAAGTATATGCCTAAGGTCTCTCCAAGGCAGACACTCTCCTCCTGTGATGGGCACAGGCAACAAGGCAGTTGCGTGATCATCCCCAGGTGAGAGGCAGCAGGGAGCGTGTTGTGGCCACCAGACCTGGCGCTGGGACTCATCGCCAGCTCCAGGCTGCCATCTGAGGGTGCCTCCTGCCAGGAGCAAGATGCGCAGCTTGGTCCCAGACGCTTTCCAGACCTGGGCAGAGATTGCTTCACCTCAGTTCCTTCAACCCTGACTGACACTTTTAGAGACTGGACATGTTAGAGGGGGGCTGGAAAAAGCATTAGACTTAGAGAAAAAGAAAGTTAGCCCTAAGGATGAGCAATGCATCCCTATTGAAGGGTAGACTACAAGCATCCGCCAGATATAAAACACCAGTGAAACACAAGTGAAGGCCAAGTAACAACATACACATCTGCTAAGCACTGAATTGGCTGGCGGCCTTGAAAAAGTACAGGTCTTTAAATCAATTAATGAACTACCTTTCATCAAACCAAGTACCTTTGGTAAAGGGCTCAGCTAGATGTCCTCAGAGCAAGACTGCAACCAGTGAATAATTAATCTTGCCTTCACTGTTTTAAACCATGCACTGAAATGTAAATGCTCACTGTATGCTTATATATGTCACCTCCCAAATTTTTCCTCCCCACCAGTCCTGACTGATGAAGGAGCAAGCCATAAATTGCTAATGACTGAGGAAGAATGGAGCACAATGAAGCACCACAGGGCACACGTAAATGTCGTTCATCTGATAAAAAGTTATTCTTGTTATGTCAGAACATATTCACGTTTGCCTGGAAGCACAAGGAAAGCAAAGTCCATACAGACCAAACCACCTGCACATACATTACTCTGTAATTATAGTTAGATAACGATGACTTAAAGCTATTCCCCTTCACGCACCGACAGCCATAGTTAAGCCATTTATTAATTGCACAGCACTAAGGCATATAATGACTTAACCACAAAAGCCATTCTTTATCTGTAGTGTTTGGAGAACTGTTCATTTCTAAAGACGCCAAAGTTCTGCCAAGTGAAATCTTATGCTACGGGTCATTGTTTTTACCATTTCCCCATTAATTCTTGGCCAGTTTATAGCCTTTAAGATAGTACCATAAATTGTGGCCCAACCTGCTTGCTCTGCTACTGAGCAAACGAGCTCACAATGGAGAAGGACTCTGATCCTTCATTATTTTTTGAACTGCTGACCTTCTTGTTCAGCAAAAATATTTGCACTATGCGAGTTATTTTACAAGCACGCTACTCTCCACTTTGAGAGAGAGCAAAAAGGAGCAAACAAACAAGTTGCAAATGACTATCATAGCTCAGACGACCACAGCTACCAGTGTATCCCTCACCCACACAATCATTTCATCAAAATAAAGTGTAGCAATGGAAAGAAAAATCACAGCTATTTGGGCTCTGATTTGGTCATAATTTTTTCCTCCTGTTCCACGCCCTTCTCCTCCTTTCCCTCCAGTTATTGGTGCTGCTCCTTCAGCAGTATATATTGATTATTTCTAGATTGGGAAGTTTCAAAGTTTTCAGACCTTGCTTCATCTTAACAAGTGCAGGGACACAGCGTGAAGCTGGTGGGAAAGTACGGGGGCAAATCACAAAACATTGAGATGTGCCAGTGGAAAAGGAAACATAAAAATGGGATTGTAAGTAAATAGAAATGTTCTTTACTGTAAAGAACACGTTCTGCAGCCTGTTTCCCTTTCTCATTAGAAATGAAGATTTTCAGTGTCTTTTATTATTCCCAGATGTTTGGTTTTTTTTTTCCACCAATGTCTGTTGCTATTCACTATTTAAAATGTGATGTTCCAGATTATTCAGCAGGTTTTTCTGTATTCTTTCGCAAAACAAAGACATTTGAAATTTACCTGCCAAATGTTTAACTTCAGTCAGTAAGTGTCTGTGAAGAAACCACTTTTGCAGATGGAGTTCCCATCTGCAGTTACAATAACCTTTACATACCTGTCAGAGGCTGGAGCTTTCACCTTTCATTACTTCTCCAGAAATGTGTTTTCGCCCCACAGAAATTATACTGATGCTAACAAAAATACATGTGCATATTTGAAATAGTTACTATTGCTCACTGATCCCCAAAACTGACTATTAGGAATGGAGGAAAGAAATCCAAATGGATCCCTGAAAGTTGTTCATATAATGCCATACCGATGAAAGGAAATGCACCCTCTCATGAGTTATGGGCAGCACCATTCATTTAGGATTTAAAAGAATAAAAAATTGTTTATGGTCTTACACTATTCTATGTAGCTTGTTCTAAGATGCTCTAGCATCTGCACAACACAATAAATTAATCTTTTCTCTCAAGTTCTGTTTTGTTCTAAAAAGTGGTCCAAATTCCTTCTTTAGAATTAGAACATTCTTCCTTGAAGTGACAGTAAACTCAGGCTTTAGGATAGACGTATTTTGACTTCAAAAAGCTCCCATGGGACCTAAGTAAACGTAACCCAAATGTTTTGAGTAAGAGGAAAACAATACAAGATGTCATTCATCTCCATTACCACATATGTTACACGGCCCCTAACATTTAAATTACAAGCACGTGTGGTATCTCCTTCAGGTATGCAACAGGAAATACCATTTTTAGAATATTGAAACTGCAAACGAAAACGCTGGTTGAAAGAACAGTTGATCCTAAATGCATCAGTTCCCTTGAACCCAAAAGGTTTGACTCATCTCAATTTCTCTTCTTCTGTCTGAAAACAGTTTTCCCATTTATCGGATTAAGTCAGTCCCTCAGCACTTAATGAATAGTAGTCACAGCTTAATTTCTTCATAATAGCTCGAGGACGTAAGGAAGAGAAATGTTATCCTATTGTTGAAAGAGTTTATATGCTGTAGCTATTACTGGGTCCTTTGTTGCTTTGAAAAGCCCAAATGATCAGAGGGCTGGAGCACCTCTGCTGTGAGGACAGGCTATCAGCCTGGAGAAGGTGCCGGGGAGACCTTAGAGCCCCTTCCAGTCCCTAAAAGGGCTACAGGAGAGATGGGGAGGGACTGTGCATCAGGGAGTGGAGCCATATGACAAGGGGGAACAGTTTTAAGCTGGAAGAGGGGAGATTTACATTAGACACCAGGAAGAAATTCTTTCCTGTGAGGGTGGTGAGACACTGGAACAGGTTGCCCAGAGAAGCTGTGGATGTTCCATCCCTGGAGGTGTTCAAGGCCAGGCCGTATGGGGCTTTGGGCAATCCAGTCTAGTGGGAGGTGTCCCTGCCCATGGCAGGGGAGTGGAACTAGATGGTCTTTAAGGTCCCTTCCAACTCTAACCATTCTATGATTTTATATTAATTCTGCAGCAAAAATACTGCTCAACTTCCGTGCCTCGCAAAGGGGATGTTGTTACCTCTTCCTACGATCATACACTATTAACAGCTTCCTACTCGTTCCAAGGTACAGTTCAAGGTATTCACTTTGGTACTTTAAACCAGAAAAGTGGTCCCCAGCCACCTGAGGACGCTGACTTACCACCACCCAACAACATCTCCCCACCACCCTGGTGGGGTGGGCTCACATCACCTTCTCCACCAGCGGGGAAGCAGCAGCATCTGAACTAGCGCAGTGAATCCAACCCCACCCTACCCCCTTCAAGCATCTTCCTCCCAATGTCTTCCTCAACCTTTGGCACCAGCTAAAACCTTCAAGTGCATCCCTGTGGATTTAAACACAAAAGTCCTTTTTTTAAGTATTGAAGGAGCACAGGGTCAGCTAATGGGGAACGGTAGGAAAATACCTCCCTTCTGCAAAGCATAGAGAAAAAAAAAAAAAAAGCAATGTTTAATAGCCAGTACTCACATTCCAATGCACACACAAAAGCATAATTTTATGAATACATCCCTTATTGACTCTGGCTCCAGATGCCATTGTGGCTTCCAAACTGCTAAGCTATATGTCCTCTAAATTAATTGTTTTTAACACCTGATCACATATCTTACATGAGTCACTTGCATGGTGGTGTCTTATTGGGCAAGTAGCAACCTCAGAAATCATTTCAAGTTCAACAAAACACAATTCACCTACATATACCATGAAAAAAAAACAATTAAATAATCCCTTCAAAAGAAGCCAAGCTCGTCCCATGAGCTACTCTGTAGGCAATGCCTGGTCCTTTTATTTCCACCCTTCTGGAACGACTCTGGACCCCATACACTATTACACCTCAATTATATTTCCAGGAATGCTGTTGTCCCTTGCACATAAACCATGTAGAAATTTAATGTGAAACTCTGCATACTGCGGTGAAGCTGTCCCATAACAATACCATATGAATTGTTACTATTTCTCGTTCAAGCATGTAGACAATTCTTCAAGCATTTTGCCATAAAGTGTAATATTCTTGCAGGAAAGTACAAATTCTCTGCAGTTTAAGCAACAAAGCACATATGGTATATTAAATACCCTAAACATTTGTAAGCCCTTGTGATATCCAAGTAAAATATGGCATATTTATCTCTGTATTTTACTGCCATGTTCTTTGTATCACCACTTCATTACTTAACTATGAAAAAAAAAAAAAATTGAGGCATACCTTCTACGTAAAATACTGCTTGATTTATGTTGATTTGCCTCAAATTTTATTTTGAGACTACATATGGCTTCACTTTTATTTAACTCTGCTTTATCTCTCTGAAACACACCAAAAAAAGTAGTTCTCCAAACTAGACCTCTGAAATAAACATAAGTAAAAGGCACAACTTACAGGAGATAGGAATTCCTGGGCTTTCACTTGTATTTGGGATATATATATGGATTAAGAAGTCTCCCACTGCATTACTCATTTAATTGCTTTTAGAAAATAAGGAACTGGTGTAACAGTTAAAAAATATACACCAACTTCAAAGTGTAACGTGAACTTGTATTTACATTGCTCACTCTCTGGGGCATAGGCGCAGCAGGGAGAAGTTCAGAGCTTGCAGCTAATCTGTTTAATTTGGAATTCCTTACTCTTGGCCCTGAGAGCTGGAGGAATGCAAGCTTTTCAGCTTTTGACAGAGTGCGCAGCCCAGAGCAGAGGCAGGCGTAACCCATGTGAATGCTCCTCGACGTTACTTGTCTCTGCCTTGAGTCAACAGGGAGTTCACAAATAAGGCAGCTGGCACATGCACACGCAAGCGTGAAAAAATTAAGGGCATCAACAGAGATGTAGAGTCAACACTTTCCTCGCTGAGGAAAAGGATATGGCAGAGGCTGAAACAGACTCTAGAAAGGATGGTGTCATGCAGTTTGGGACTCACACACCACAAGGTTAAGTACTACCAGCTACACCATCGATGCTCTTTGCGTGCCAGGAGAGCATCCACTGTTTGGGAGGGATGCTCCACAGAGGCATCTAACGAAGGACGCCTGAAGAAATGCCAGTTCCTCTGCCCCTCAAAGTCATTTCTCATGCTTTAAAGGCTGTAGCAGGTATGAGATTCACATGGGAGGGAAAGCAGGGAAACGTAGATTAGATCTCCGGAAGAAATTCTTTCCTGTGAGGGTGGTGAGGCACTGGAACAGGCTGCCCAGAGATGCTGTGGCTGCCCCATCCCTGGAGGTGTTCGAGACCAGGCTGGATGGGCTTTGAGCAACCTGGTCTAGCAGGAGGTGTCCCTGACCATGGCAGGGGGTTGGAACTTGATGATATTTAAGGTGTCTTCCAACCCAAACCATTCTATAATTCTATAAAAGAAAAGAAAAGCAGCAGTGCTGCCAGATTCACATCTAGAACTAGTCCAGCCTGCTGGGCTGCCATTGAGGTGGGTCTTCCTCAAATAAGTAGCTCCTCTTCTTGCTCACAACAGAATGAGTTTAGAGGGTGAGGACCTTCCAGTTTATACAAAAATTTAGTGTGACTATTCGGAACAAATCCTATCTTTGCCATGTAATAATCACCCAGACCTCAGCTGCTATACACTGTATATAAACCCCTTTTCATGTCTAGATCCATTCTAGGAGACCTTCCCTCACACTCAGCCCTAACGGCATTTCAAAGCTGCCACAAAGAGACTACAGAAGAGCATGTGTGACAGGTCTTGTGTGGAAGGCTGTCAGCTTCAACTGACATCCCTGTATACTGCAAGCCCCAACTCCCACGCTCTCCCTCACCCCACACCAGCAGTCGCACCACTGCAGGTGAGTCAGTCTGGCTTGCTCCTGGAATAAAAATCAAGGTGGGAAATGCCTAGCAACAACGCTTTACTGGAAGCGCTGGTAGGATTTTACGGGGACACATCAGAAATGCTTTCTACAGGAACTGAGAGATTTTCATAAATCACTGCAACCCAGTCACCTGGGATCTGCTTTCTTGCCACCACTCTATTCCAGGCTTTTTTTCAGAGTTTATTATGACAAATGTAACTTTCAGAACGGGATAAAATAAGCTAAATAGAAGAAACTAAAAAGAAATAAAATAAATAAAGTAAAATAACATAGGTATTTTTGTATAACTACAAAAAACGTAGGTGTCACTGGGAAAGGTACCAGAGTGGAGACCTGAAGCCACTCCTAGAAGTCACTCAAGAGTTTCTCCATCAGTACACACAGCCAAGTCCTGAGCTGCAAAACCCAATAGTAGTCCTCTTCCATGAACAGCCACCTCCCACACATGAAGGGAACTCTAAAGTTCCATGCAGCAATTCCTGTACTGCTTCCTGTGACTTAGCCAGCCAGCAAACACATTACAAAACACGTGAATCAATGACTGCAACAGTACAGACAAGTCAATCAAAAGCCAGTCTCCAGCCACAGAACATGCAAGGACCACAGCGCTCGCAACAAGCACTTTCTAACACTGGAAAAAAAAAAGTAAGTTTTTTCCAGTCCACAGCTACGTGTAACTACTTTGCTTCACAGAATCATAGAATGGTTAATGTTGGAAGGGACCTTAAAGATCATCGAGTTCCAACCACCCTGCCATGGGCAGGGACAGCTCCCACTAGACCAGGTTGCTCAAAGCCCCATCCAGCCTGGCTTTGAACACCTCCAGGGATGGGGTATCCACAGCTTCTCTGGGCAACCTGTTCCAGTGTCTCACCACTCTCACAAGAAATAATTTCTTCCTGAGATCTAATCTAAATCTCCCCTCTTCCAGTTTAAACCATTACCCCTTGTCTTGCATCATGCCACCATCTCTGGATAATTCTGGTATATAAGGAAGAGCAAAAGCAAGCACACTTTCAAACTGTTGTAGGTTGTTGTTTGGTGGTTTGTTTTTCTTTTTTCAAATGTAAGAAAAGTGGCAAAAAAAGTACTTATGTCTGGTATATCATCATGTCTGACCACAAGAATAGCAAACACCAATACTCAACACAAGTCTTCTCAGATCCATCAGTTCTGAGTCCTCAGTCTCCTCCAGAGGAGGGTCAGAAAAGAGTCCCATCTTGGATGTCCAGGATCTTCCAGTTCCCAGGGTGGATTTCCTATCTCAGGAGGTGACAGACTGCTAGGTCTAATTAATAGGTTTCTGGTAGCACATGTTTGTGTGCATCTTTGGACTACAGGGTACTGACTAAGAAGGCAGGACAGAGTATACCTATGCTCCTGCCCCATTTGCTGACAAGTAGGGGAGGGTCAGAAAAAAACTCAAGAGGACACAATCTGCTATCAAAGACAGCAGAATGGAATGAGAATGGGGTTAAAGCCCAAGAATCACAAAATGATCCTCAACTTTGTACTGAACATCTTTAATACAAGAAAATTCTCTTCCTAGAAGAAATAAGGAAAAGCTTGATCAAATCAGTATTAACTCCTCATTGTCATTGTTCTCATCTTTCCTGGAAGTCACAGTGACTTCTAAGGCACATCGCTTGTGTGCAAGGTGTGACGCAAGACACGATTGCACCTTATCCAAACAAAAGTTACACGTAGCTGTAGTTTGTGAAAAGTCTGGGGTTTTTTTTATGTTAGAACATGCTCATTGCAAGCCTGTGCTACCTAACTCCCATTCAGTGTCCTCAGTCAGTCCTGCTTTATCCTCCCTGAACTGTGCTCCTCCTCAGCATCACCATAGTGACTGCATGACTTACCCTCCACAGGCAGGTTCCTGAGAGCCAAGGAATGGCTGCTGAAGAGCGTCACATAAACTCTTTATTGACACTAGCTGACATTTTACTTTACAGGAAGTTTAATTAAAAAAAACAACCAGCCACTAAAAAAAAGCCAACAAACCCTCAGTATAGTCCTCTGGCCTGGAAGAGACAGGAAATAAATCTATTTTTATTTAGAGTCCTTCTGCAAGTCACTGTGTTAATGGAATGTTACTGCATCTACTGAAGCAATTTGTAACTGTGTTTAGGAAACATGTTATTATTAGGAAAGCACAAACATCCCACAAAAGCTCTCTGCTCACGGCAGCAGTGCAGAGGGTTCTGGCAAGGAGTTTACCATCCCAAACCCCTCCCTCTCCCTTTCCCCTTTAGCAGAGATTTATAACAGGCTACCAAGCAGCAGAAATGCTGTTACGGGTGGCTGTCCCATTTCTGTAAAATCAACAGCCTAGGTTTTTTTTTAGGATTAAGCATCCCTCTGGAAGAAAAAAAAAAAGGCCCAAATGCTTTGGCACAGAGATCATATATCAAAATATTAAACTGGTCACAGTCAGAAACAGGCTTAAGCCTGGTTCTCTGCTACTGTTTGCAGTGTCCAAGGGAAGAGCTGGATGAAATGGCACGAAAAATACACAGTGCAAAAGTACACTTCAAAAATCTCCTGCCATTTAGTTCAGCAGAGAATAATAAGAAGTAGAGAAGCTAACAGAAATAGTGTATTTAGCGTATTAACTGAACAATATAATAGTCTTTTTTTTTTTTTTTGTCCCCCATTTCTTATTTTAGTTTG
>VZRU01010635.1:0-12569 GCA_013398155.1 Pedionomus torquatus
CAATTATTGCACAATGGCTTATCTTTCAAGGTATATTTAATAGTGTGTATAATTGCATAATAAATTGTTTATCAAAATATGTTATGATTTTTGTGCCTTGATTTTAACTGCATACTGAACCAGATGTGATGACGATAGGTGGGGGTGGAAATTACATCCGCGTGAGGGAGTGTAACGAGTGAGTGACAGCATTTCTTAGGCATCATAAAATGTTGAAAACAAGCTTGAAGTTTGCATTTACTTCCATTTAAAAATTTGAATGAGTAGAATATGCTTCTTAACCATTTTTTTTTTGTCTGGGTGAATACCAGTGTTTCAGCACTGCTTTGAGATTATAATGTTTTCTTCTCAACAGCTATTTTATTCCTTTGACTTTCTTGTGTGTCGTTTTTTGTCACATGACATAATTTTTAAAATCAGTTTGTTAACCCTGACTTCAGTTCTCTTTAACTGTGGCAATTTATGGATGCCCAATTTTATTCCATGACTTCAATGGAAATCTTAAGTGTTCTCTTTACTCAGCATGGGAATATGTGAAATGCAGAGAACAGAAAACAGGCCAAAGCAGTGTAATTTGGTCATATAAGCTATACAGTGAAAGTCATCTGCAGGTAGTAAACCCTGTTTATGTTAATAGGATTATATCTAAATATGACATGCGTTTTCCAGAATACGTGTCGTCTGTTAAATGCCACTGATACTTAGGAACACAAACAGCACTATAATCAGTGTACTTTGCAGAAGTGAAAAACAGCATTTAAAAGAAAGGACCACTGTGGCAGGTGGCTTGACCTCTTGTGCATGCCAGTGTTTTAGATTAAATCCAAACCTTTTCTTTGCTGAAGTTTGCCTCTAACATAACTTAAATTATGCAGAGCCACACAGAATCTGTAGTTTAAAATGGATTGTTCTGTTGCGTTCCAATGCTGATTTTTTTTTTCTTTTCTATACTTATCCCAGTTCCTTTTGCTTTTCAGAAAGACTACAACTGTTGTGATTGCAGCTGTGTTGGTTAGGACCACCTGATCATTGGGCAGAAGAACTAATTAATATATATGAAGTATCATTTTATGTTTTTCTGTCTAGATAAGCATTTACATTAATATTCTAAGCTCAGTGAGTCCTCTGGGCACCTTTTGCTGCTTTTCCTATTGAATGCATGCACTGGCTTTGCAGTACTCTGTCAGTTAGACTTCAGAATTGTGTTCTGCAACATTTCTGTCTTAGACTAAGAAAGAAAATTATTCTTTTTCCAAAAATAGATGTGTTAGATGAAAAACATTCATTTACATAACAGAAAAGCAAAATTGCATATTTCAAATGCAAGGAAAAATAGTTTAGTAAGTAAAACATCACAATCAAAGCCAAGATAATCATGTTTGATTTAGTCTTGCTGCCTTGAAACAAAACCTTATTTCAAATATTGCTACTTCTATAATTAACGTCTAAGTGCAAAATATATTTTATTCATGCTACGGATCTCAAAGCACTTTGCGCACATTAACTGCAGCTTCACAAAAACTGTATGAAGAATAGTGTTAGAGTATCCATTTGCAGGCTAGCAAAGTGAAATACAGAAGTTAAGGATGTGATTTTTATAGAAGCTGAATGTGAGCTATTAAGCAGTTAGTACTTGGGACTTTTGAAAAGTCAGATCTTGTAGTGTTTTTCTGAACTGTCAGGTAGACTGCCAACAAGACTGTTAATTCCAAACTCTTTGCTTTAAGTTCTAAATCACATGAACTTGTTGTGAACTTTGTATAAGTTAAAGCATGTTGGAAATGTTTTATGCTGTGAATTCTAAGCTGGAATTATGTTCTAGATAGAGTTACGTTCAGTAATATATTCTCAGTATATGGTTAAGGAAAAGATTGAGTTAAAAATCATAATTTTAGTTTTCATTATTAAAGTTAACTCATCAGAGGCCTGAAATTTGTTTACAGTGTGAATTTTCTTGTCATCCATTTTGTAACCTTATGCTCTTGCACGGCTGAAAGCCCTATTAATATCAGTGCCCTGCCAATCATGATGTGAACTATCACGGAATTATCAGAGTTGGAAGGGACCTTTAGAGATCATAGAGTCCAACTCCCCTGCTAAAACATGATTGCCTAATTTTCTTGTTGCTTAACATTAAACCACTCTAACGTCTTTTATTTCTGAGTAATTTGAAGGGAGAGATTTACTGAGAAGATAAAATGGATAATATGCTATTTTGTTTAAAAGGTTCATTTGAAGAACATACCATTTGAAGGAGCTAGAAGACTTGTGAACTGATGAATATGAATTTAATCAGTCGGGTTTACCTCCAATATCTACAGTTGTTTACTGTAGTTTCCAATCAAAGACAATAAGTCTGGATTTGGTTCGGTACCGTCTTTTCTATTATTCCATGAATTCCATGGAAAGTAATGTGATTGCTCAAACTTAGGACTGAAGTAATGTCCTTGTGAGTCATGCCTTCGTTAGTAAAGCCTAATTAAATAGGAAGGCTCCATCTGTAGATGCTTTCACATCTCAGTCCTTTTTTGGCTGAACCAAACAATTGGTTTTTCCTTGGTCTGATAAAAAGGCATGGTAGCAGCTCGTTCGTTAACACTTCACGGTTTGCCAACATTTCCTTTAAACTATGATCACCATGAGTGGAAGTTACATTTCCATGAAGCCTTAGTTGGATGGGTACACTCTGCAGTTCTGGGCTCCCAGTTGTCTCATTTGGTGATTTAGCGTAGTGAACCATGCCCCTTCTGCACCCCACAATTCTAGGTTCCTTCAGAGGAAGGTAAGTGCTTGGAAGGGCCTGGTGTACCCCTTGTTCTCACCCCAGTGTACATTGAGAGCACTCCTGGGTTGTATACAGCACTGCAAGATGCGTAACAGGGCTCGCATGCACCCTGATATATACCCTCTGATGTGGATGATACTGCTACTCAGTCGTTCTTCATACGTCCCTGCTTATACATTCAGCCACTCTCTGTATTTCATCCTTCTGTATTTTACAGTCATTTATGTTGGTGTTTGGTTGATTGGTTGACTGTCGCTGATGTCTTGGAGCTACTGCAGTGCAGGGAAAAGGCTGCTGTCTGAAAAGTATTATCATTATGCTTTGCTCCCATTATGACATTACATGTGGCTGTGGAAGACCAGACCCAGTAAATGACTCTTTGTAAGAAAATGTGGGTATTTGATTATTCTTCTATTTGTGGTTGCAAATCTGACATTAAGGTTCAATATGAAAAGTTCAGCGTGGTAGATAAAGAGGAAGGATTAAGGTATATTGAAGTTATATTTATTCATGGTAGCTTATTTCTAGTGGTACTTATCTACAATAATAGTCCATTTTGTGATATTTTTATCTATTTTTTTATGGAGTCTTTGTTTATCCATGGCATGGGTTTTGTAAGAGTCTTTTATTCAAATATTTCTGTAGATTACTTTAAAAAAACACTTCTTGGATGACAATAAATGCCGGAAAGTATTTGTCCTTAATATAAAAAGGAAAAGGTGAGTGGCCTATTTACATTTATCATTTGCTGTTTCCTAATTTTGTGTTTTGAATTAAGAGTTGGCTTGATTTTTATGGAGTAAATTAGTTTAAGTACATTAAGATGATTTAATTGCAATGATTTATAAAATACTTGCTTTCATAGTGTTTCCTTTGGAACTTAATATGGGTGCTAGAGTGGGTTTTCTCCTAAGAATCATTAAGTGTCATTTGACCATAAACCTAATACTTTGTTAACACTTAGTTAATGATTTTCTTTTATAAATATCTGAAAAGTGGTGCTGCTGTTTAGATGAAGCTTGAAAAACAGATTAAGCTTTTTTTTTTTAAACTGGGGTTTTTTTTCTGCCCTTTCCAATGACTCCACTCACTCACTCTAACTTTCTGTACTTGTTCAGCTCTGACTCTTTGGTGCCACAAGTTGCGGCCTTTATCATCTCTATTTCCAGGGTATGGTCTTCAACCATTTGTCTTTTTACTCTCTAATCTCCTGTTGATCCTTTTTCTTTCCTTCCAGACTGCCCTTTTTAAATATCTTTACCTACATACTCAGATTTTCTAGTTTCTGTTGGTTTCCTCAGCTTTGGTTTCAATCTCCCATTGTCATCTGTAACTCTTCTCTCTGCTAAGGGGTTTGTGGGGGGGGTCTCAGTCCATTGACTGTTGCAGAGCCTGGCAAAGGGGTCTCCCCTCTGTGTCACTGGAAGCCTGCCATTTGCAGCAGGTGGCTGCAAGACCAATCTTAGCCCTTTTCCTTCTGTCTCTCACTATTTCTAGGTCTACAAGGCTTACCATTTTATATGATCTTTTTGCTTCCATCCAGATAACTCGTGGCAATTTTGGTTTTATCTGTGCTCGAATGATCAGGATTTCCTAGGGTGTTTCAGTTGGTTGCATCCTTCAAGATGCACTTGGTATACATATCATGAAAGATGAAATCACGCTCTTGTGCGGCTGATTATGCAGGTATTAGCAAGTCAAAAATCATGCTTTCAAGTCCAGAATTTAACAGGGACATTTTTAAGCTTCCCTTTTCTCATTAAATATGCAATAATTTATTTTTTGTCATAATTTGGCTGTAAATAATAGCACCGATGAAGTAAACAGTGATTTTATTTGCAACAATGTTGCCATTTAGACTTATTTTTGTGTTTAAGTCAAACATGTCATTCGCCTTGAATAGTGAAGAGCAACTTAAAGAGTGTAGAATTGCCTGTGGTTCCAGCTGAGAAGCAGAAAAATCACTGGGTTTTCACAAAGCCTTCCCTTCCATTGTAGGGCAGGTCAGAAAGCCAAGGTTCCTTTATGGAGCTGAGTTTTATGTAGGGGTAGAGAGTACCCATTTTCCAATCTTTCCAATTCCAGTTTATAAATGTCTGTAGAAATTGCCTAAGCTGTCTTGGAGAATGGTTGAATAGCTTACATGCAGAGAAGGTTTTCCCACTGTGCAGTTTTGTGTTTTTTTTTCCTGTGTGAACCTGTCAAAGCTAAAAGAAATTCCAAGACGATAGGATTCTTCTCTTTCGAGAATTAGAACCTGCAAGCTTAACTTCTGCAAATATGAACTCAGAAGTCATATTGCGGGTCAAACAGGTGGGGAAGTGACCCATTTTTAATATTCTTCTTTACCAGTTCATTTCTGTAAAATGCATTTGTCAGTAAAGTGAAGAGATATTTAAAGCAAAAGGCAGTATCTTTTCTTTGGTATTTTTGCACTGTCTGATGAAAAAGTTCCAAAATTATATCAAACTATTCAGGGGGTTCAACCACCTTTCTCTCCTATTATGCTACGCAGATATAAACTCCTTATTCAAAGTAATGGTCCGTAGCTCGCATTCTTATAAACCTTTGTGTGATCACTAATGGTATATGACAAAACCCCCAAATAATTTACTGGCCAGATTCTGCATCTTGCCATTTAAGTTGAATTGTCATGGTATGGTGATCCAGAAGAGGGAGCTACCTCATAAATTTCCAGCAGTTTTCAATTTAACAGTCTTTTTTAAAACCCCTCATGGATAATTTTTTTTTTTTTTTTTTGGCATACTGCCTCCAGAGATTTCATATGACCCCTTTTTGGTCACTCAGTTCATAGTTTGCTGATTTCTAAAGGCACCCTTAGAGACTTATTTCTTTGATTTCCTTCAGTATCAGTTCAGTGTTTTTCTTTAAACATTGCATTTGTATAAAAGCCTAAACCCTTTATTTGAGATAATGGTTGCTTCCCGTTTTATGTGATCTGCTGAGTCTTTTTAAACACAGATGTTTCTGACTAGTGTGCCATGGATGTTTATAGACATTTTCTGTAGGAAAATGCAGGAAGAACTTTCTGATGGCTGGCCTTCCTCTGTGCAATTCCATCGGAGACAGAGGTGGCTTCTGGGCCGTTGTACCATTTTTTTTTCTGTTTGTCCCAATAAAAGGATACAGATAGTACTTTGAAAATAGCATTATGTAAATAAAATGGCCAAACCAATGAATATACACACTATGATGCACTTTCTCTCTCTCTCTCTCTCTCTCTCTTAAACTGCAGTTCAATTTGGAGTGAATTAATATACCATTTATGGGCTATAAAAGTAGAGGACCATGAGGTACAGGAAGAAGGCATTATAACTTGTGCTTATTAAAACTTGTACAGGAAGGAGACCAGGAGACCAGACTTCTCTGGGCATACTTTAAAGTGCACAATTTGGGTAGTTTCTGGTATTTGTTGGATGGTGGAGCTCTAGATTGCTACTTGCTGTAATGGTAAATATTGTGAAAACTATCATACCTCCATGTTCTTTTTTGGTGTTTTTGTGTTAAGAACTGATGCAGTGACGTGAGGTCACTAGAATACTGAGAAACAAGTGAGTCTTTTTCCATGACATATGTTCCCTGTATCTTGTCAGTAAGATGCTCTTAATCTTATGAGGCTTGCCTTTGTTTTTCATCAAGAAGAGTGAATACAACGCTGCGCTGCCTCTTTCTTCGTGGGTGATCACCTTTACACATTTCATGGGAATTTCGAGGTGTCAGTAGAGCCTTCTTTTTCTGGAGATAAATACAGGATAGTAAAAGACCTTGCAGGGTCTCTGAAGGGTAAGAATGAAGTATTTCCTTTGTTGCTGATGTTAGATAACGCTACATGTTGTATATCCTGCTGTTGACTTCTGATTTCCAATTAGTAAATCTCTAACTATGACTGCTTTCGGGTAGAGTACCACAGGATTTCATTCATACCTGGAATGGATATACGTGGTATAATCATGTGGCCTTCATGTTACAGATACAAACTGCTCTGTTAGAGAATTTAGGCATAACATGAAGAAGTTGTGTACAACATACCAAAACTTAAATGTATCAACATAAAGAACTCTGTGGCTTATTTTGACTTATTTTGTCAAATACTTTTGATAAAAACATATATATATTTTTACATGCACACATGCACTTCTTTCTTATGATCTAATTTAACTTGCTTTGATTTTTATACATATCTTGCATGAACAATGTGAATGTGCTCAACTTTTCTTTCTCTAGGAGGGTTCAGAGCAAGTACATAAATAAATACTATTTGGTTTATGTACATAAGATTTTGCACATGTACGGTACATGGCTATTATAGTTCAAATAAATAAATATTTAAAATAAGGTGGTGTTCTTAAAATGAATGATCTATTTGTATATTTTTAAGTCTTCTATTAAATGCAATTTGTTTTCAGAATGCATGCATTGACCAGATGCTTTGGCTGTTTATTTACAAGCACATTTTATAGAGGCTCAGGTCACAGTGAACAGAGTTGATGGGCTGATTCCAGGAATACATGAAATGTTAACCTCATAAATCTTTCTCCATCTGTCGTATTACGTAATTTTTACAAAATATTCAGAAGTATGATGCAAGAGACAGTTTTGTTATCTTAGCTGGAACCATTTTGGTGTTGCAGTTAAAGATGATGTATTCAATTCAGAGACAATTATGTCTAGACATTAACAGGGGCCATTGATGTGATGTTCTATTCATAGAGAGAGCCTGTGTCATTCAAAAGGAAGTTGTAAAACTATTTAGCACAGTTGCACGGTTAGTGATGTGCCTTTCCATTTCAAACAACTACCATAACTAATTATTGTATTTAGTAGAGTCATCTTGGAATCCTGAAACAAAAATAACAAAAATTTCTTTGGGAGATAAAAATTATATTAATGTTCCTTCTCTTTTTACCTAGAATAAACTTGTGTGTTATGACTAGACTTGAAGATGCAAAGTAGAAGTGATATTCTTGCAAGACTTAATAATTTCTTGTTTGACCTGTCTTATTGAGTAAACATCATGACCTTTGAAATTTTTAATACAAAGACTGTTTTTTGTTGATACTGGTTTTTGTCTATTGGATAACTCTTATTTTTGAAGGTTCTCTGATAAGCTTTTGTATTATAGTCTCTTCTTTGAAATGGAATGTTTATGCTGGAAATACCTCATGTTTCAGATTTTATTTGCTAGAAGCCCTGATCTGCAGTCCATAATAATATGCAAAGTAGATACAATCAATTTTAAATAAGAATGAGCTCAAATTTTAAGAGTAATTCTTACTTTTCATGCACTACAATTTTAAAAATTAAAAATGTGGGGTTTTTTTCCCCTTGAGATTGTTCATGGGAACAGATTTTTTTGTTTCTTAAGCTTGGCAAGCTGTTACTTTCAGTGCATGCTGTCAGCTCTAAACCAGGAAAGCACAGCCATATTTCACTTTGACTGCTTTTCCTGGGTTTGTTAGAGACTCTGCTCCCTGAGAACACTTACTCTAGTGGAACATCCACCTTTTCTAAGTGGAAGCTCAGTAGACCTTGTGAGTGTGCCATGTGCATTGAGAGTGTAGCTGCAAGTTCATCTTTCATCAGAAAGGTGCCATGGTGCCTCAGGAGCTTTGTGACTTCATGTTGGTTTTTCATTTCCCCCTCTCGTGCTCCTCCAAGGTAATTAAAAATCTTACTTAAAGTATGATATATATATTGACTTTTCTGGAAGTAGCAACTGTGCACTGCAATTTATTGCAGTTTGAAAATTCTGCAATATTACCTTGGTACTTCTGATTTCTAATCCAATGATTTTGGAGGCATAATTGTTCAGTGACAATTCTAAAAATACAGAGGTATGTTAAAGGACCGACTCCCTTTGTCCTGATCCTGTCAAAATGTAAAATGTACTAGTGAAGAACTAGTAAAAAGAATATTTTGAGTCAATGGAACTGACCTCAAAGTTTGAGCTTCTTGATTCTACCATGAGACAAAGCAGCTCTGCTAAAGAACATCTCCAGTAGCGGTAAGAGGCTGTCTCTTTCCTACACTGAGGTGAGTCTGTAGCAGCTTGTGGCCTGTATTACACTTCAAATGTCAGTTCTCAATACTCTTATGGCAGAAACCGCTTCCTTTTACTGCATGTTCATAAAGCACCCAGAGCAATGCCTGTGCTGAGCGGGGCCAGGCAATATCAGCTGACAGCCCTGTCGTGCTTGCAAAGCACACTCACTTACTTGCAAAGCATCTGACAAATGTGTATGTATATATACTCTCATCACATACCTGATAGAAAGTGCGTACCCAAACCCTGTGGTTAAAAAGTTGAACAAATAAAGGAAGATTGCAAACCCAAACTTTTAATGACATCATCACATACTACTATTTCTGTAGGTATCCTGCTGTGCTTGACTCACAGGTTTTATGTAGCTCTATTTTACTTCTTGTGTATGCAGTGTGAGAATAATTATACTGCTGTACTTCTCCAGACATGGCGCTGTGTGTTGTTTCTTTGGTAAGAGTAGTTAAATATGTAACCATCCATGTAGATTCTTTTTTCATTTTTCTGGGGAAAAATAAAAACAAACAGCAAATGCTTACCTATGTTAATGTAACATTTTATTTTAGATGATAGCACAAGTCAAGAAATTCAAAGATACAGTTCCCACAGCAACCATAATTCAACCTCATTGCTGTGAAAGCACAAAAGCCCACACCAAATACCATGCAGAATGCTGCATATATGCAACTGTGTGAGATACAGTTGCTAGGAGAGCCATAAATTTTCATTTCAAGAGGTTTTTTCAGATTCCCGTTTTATATCTTTTATTATTATTTATGGATTTATTGGAAGAGTACATAATGAAAAATTGAGGAAAGGTTCCAGTTGGATTAGTGTATAAAAATACTTTCTTGTAATGTACAAACAATAGATTGTATTACTATCTCTGCCTTTTTTTCATGTTTTATTTCTAAGTGAGTAATATTGAATGTGAAATATAATCTGGCCTGCTTCCTTATCTGGTCCTGCTTCTTTCTGTTTGTTTAGCTCTGTTCCTGAACTGCACCTAATGAGGTCTATTTGTTTGCCTACCAAGGATAAATAAACCAGATACCCACATGTAGTCATGCATCATGTTATTCAACCACATCCATAGCTTAAGGTTCCATTATAAAATATCTCAAAGCGTGTGGAATATATTTCTTTTCAATATCTGTTATAATTCTTTTGGTTTCTTTGTCTGCCAGCTAAGTCTGCCAATTCCTTGATTTGGTCATGTTAGACGTGTTTCATTATTATCACAGTTAGTGAAGAGGTGGAAGTGTCCTTGATTTGAAACGAGAAATATGTAAATATTTCAACTATTGTACTTACTTGGCAGAGAAGATGTTTTATAAATAATATTTACAGGATTTCCAGCTGAAATGGCTATATGATAAGTTTTATTTAACCTTTCAGATCTGACCATGTAGAGAGAGACTATGGTGTTTGAAGATTGACACATTAAGTCCCATTTACATGGCTAATTATTATATCTGTAGGCTGGATGAAGCATTTATGATTATTTAAAAAAAAAATAAAAATCCCTTTGACCGAGGCATATGCTAACACCTCATAATTTATTTTGGAAAAAAATAAAAATCACAATGTAACTGTATTTTACCAGTCAGGAAAAAAAAAAAAAAGAAGAAAAAGGAAATGACGTGGGATGAGGAAGGTTAATTATAAGAGTTTCTCTTCAGTAAACTGCAAAAAAATTCATTTGGACTTCATCTGGTTTCTACTGGACTGATTTTTCTCAGCCCTCCATCACATCTTAGCCTGCAATATCAGCCCTTTTATGGACAGTCTGGGCAGAGCTGAAAGACTGATAGGATGTGAAAATGTTCTCCTTGGGAAATCCTTGGATCCTGCCCTTCCCAGATAGTTAGGCAATCTGCTCTAGGAAACCTGTTTTGACAGCGCTCGTTATCTCTGAGCGGCAGAGTCCTATAGGGACCTTCACAGCCTACCTCAAAGCCAGGGTTAAGGGAATTTGCTCTGCAGCCCACCGCCTTTCCAAAGCTTTTATTGTTCTGTTTCATTTTGTTCAAAAGCTAGTTAGGAATTGCACGCATGTTATTGTACATGTGTTTAAAATAAAGTTAGTCAGTATGAAATGTGGGTTTCTTTATGTAATAATTTATGAATGAAAGTTTGAAATCCATCTGAAGGTTACACCAAAACATTCCCAGTGGCTCAACAATTTGTTCGTAAATAAATGCAGAAAAATTAGTTAAATTCTGGCTACCATCTGATTAATAGTGGGTCTAGTTTTTCCACGGGGACTTCACTGTTTCTGAAATGAGGAAGGGGACTGGGAATTGAGAATCGTGGGAATTCTTAAAGGGGTAGGCAGAGTGCTGGAATTTGAGTGGAATCCCGGGTAAGAATTTGATGCTAAGGCTGCGTGTACTGCTGAAAAAAGACCCCCTTCAATAAAGTGAATACGTAGGATATAGGTTTTATGTAAGAACTGTGTTGTGTTCATAATCTCACAGCATCCTGATGATATTTCTTGTTCCAGTGTTATCTAGTTAATATTTTGGGGGTTTCCTAAAGTGTGAATAGTTACAAGGGTGTTTTGATTTTCTTCTGTCTATCGTCTTCTACTTAATAGTTGTGGTGTTAATATTTGAAGTGAAATAAATAAGGACAAACTTCAGCAGAAACTAAGAACTGCATTGGGATGATTAGAAGTACCTGGAAAACAGTGAAACATTCTACTTGAAATTGAACTATTTCTAGCAAATAATAATACAGAGAAAGACCAGAGGGTCTGGAAAGCACCAACTTTACATTCATCTTTCATTACAAGTTGGTTAATAACAGTGTTGTTGAGTGATTTGCTGCAGTGATACACTGTTATTTGATACAATTAATCCCTCTGCTTTTAGGCCAGGGGACTTGAAATTCACAGTCAATACTGCCACAGATTACTGATGATCTCAGCGACCTCTGTTTATTTCGAGGTGATAGGGATTCTGTGGGATAGAATGTCTGTGCAGGGAGCTGCTTTCTGTGGAGTGACAAAAGTCCCTGGTATCGTGAATGGGGCCACAGTTTCAACAGTTACTGCCATCAGAGGAGAAAGTTGGTGTGACTCTTCTGATGCATATATTTTTATTTTTTTATAATATTTTATTTATTTTTTAGGCTTGTATCTCCTGTGTGCGCATATGGCCCTGGAGATGTGGATTTCCTAGTGGAATGCAGGACTTTGATGAAAGTGGAGGGCCATGTCACCTTGCAGTTCTCAGAGGAGAAAAAATCTTCCTCAGTGGGATTAAAACCATCTGCTTGCGTCATGGGCTGTTAGGTGTGACATGTGGTTTGACTTTGTTAGTTGCCATTACTAGATGGAGAGTTGGTATGTAGAATACGGTGTCCCATCTGTTAGGGATTTTTGTCATTTCATTTGAAAATACATATTTTTGTCAATTACAATTAGCTGAAAAGAATTAATGAAAAGCTTTTGCAGTTTTTCAGTTAACTTTTCAGAATATAGAGTATTTTACATACATTGCTATCTGCAATCATTTATTGTGTTATCCAGTCAAAATTAGCACAAAAAACGTTTGAATTATACTTGTGAACTCTGATAGAAGTTTTGTAGAGGAGTCTGTGGTGCTCTGTTGTGGGACCAGGGATTACACTTCCTTTGAAAAATTATATTTCCAGTTTCCAACTTTGACCAGCTCCTAATCATTGAGGCTAACAACTGTTGTTTTTTTTTTTTGGTGT